>PPLW03000047.1:0-110126 GCA_003707895.3 Ambrosiozyma pseudovanderkliftii
TTTTTTTTTTTTTTTTTTTTTATTTTTTTTTTTTTTTTTTTTTTTTTTTTTTTTTTTTAAAATAATAAGTTTTAACAATTAAACCATTTAAGATCAAATAAACAAAAAAAACAGCAGTTTTCCCCCTTTTAATTATAATTTTAATTAAAAAAAAAAGAGAAGAAAAAAAAAATAAAGAAAACTTGTTCTTTGAATTTCATTTTGTTTTAAATTTGTTAAGTTATTATTTTAACTTGATTAAAAAAGTATACATTTAATATCAATTGGAATTTTGTTTGAATTCATTCATTCATTCATTCATCCATCCATCCATTCATTCATTCATTCATTCATTCATTCATTAATTCATTAATTCCTCGGTCTCCTGTCCAATAATCATATCTCTTTTCCTCCCTTTCTCCCCTTTCTCCTCCCTCTCCCCCCTGTATATACTTTATACAATACAACCAACTTAACAGATCATCATACAGATTGTTTCATTTTCCTTTTCCTGTTACAACGGACAACATCACATAACATACAATTCATCCATTGTCTCTGTGTATTCGTTTTTTTTTGTCCTTTTACTTAAACATTTCACTCATCCCTTTCTCTGATTTGTATGTTTCATTAAACTAAATCTACAAGATTTCAGTGGTTTTTAAACAGTTTTGATTGTTTTTTTTTGTTTTGTTTGTCATTCACATTTCAACTACAACTACAACAACGATTATACAATTACTCCTTACACAAAATACACTGATACAATAGAGGGAGAAGAATAGTTTTTTTTTTGACATATTTGAAGCACCTCAAACAGAAAATTAATTTTTTTTTATAAAAAAAACACCTCATCTCATTAGGTTACTTTACTCCTTTGATTTTTTTTTTGTTTTTGGTTTTTAAAAAACAAGTACAAATAGATTTCATTAATTCATACTTTTTTTTTCTTTTCTCTCCATCTTTCTTTTATAGATCGTTTGTTTGTTTGTTTTTCATTTGAAAATATTTAATTGGTATCAATAAAAGGGAACCAATTCAAATTCAAATTCAAATTCAAATTCAATTATACCATCAATCGTTTTCCTCCCCCCATTCCATTCCATTCATTCATTTTTCCCCTTTTTTTTTGTCCTGACATTGATTGTTCCCGCCTGCCCCCCCCATTGTCTCTCTTTCCCTTGTATACCCCCTATATTTGAACAACAAGAAAACCAATCTATCATAGCCATATCCAATTATACGTTATTCAATCAATAATGACCTCGGAAGAATCGAAACAAACCGATGTGGAACCATCGATTTCAAATGATGTCCCATCGGGAACCGGAAAGAATGATGCCGATAAAAATATCACAACTAATAAATCCAACCAACAACAAAAACAACAACCCAGTGAATCTATAGAACAACAACCATTGAATGTTACAACTCCTCCTTCTACTAACAGTACTTTTGTGCCAATTGAATTGCCAGATGGTATCAACATCCAAGGTATCATCAAATTATTATCGTCTCATTACTCAATCCCTGAAATATTGATGAAGTCATTGTTTAATTTGAACGGTAGATCAAATCCTCAACAACAACAACAACAACAACAACAGCAGCAGCAGCAGCAACACGGTGATTCATTGAACAATGACCGAGAATTTATTGAAAATTTAGAAGCGGAATTGATTGAATTCATCATGAAACCAAACGTTGATTCTTGGAAATTGACCCCATTGAATTCCTACTACAGACTACTCACTCATAAAGTGGCTGAGTATTACAACTTGGGTCACATATTGAGTAACGATGGATACTCTATGGTTTTGTTTAAGATCAACACGTCGTTGGTCAATGCCGATGATGAGATCAAAAAGACTGCATCATTTGACGATGACGGGAACATTAAACCATTGGATTTCAGAAATTTGAAATTTGATCCTGCGGAGAAATTAAACAGAATCAAATTATCTGAATTGTATGATTATTACAAGGATATTTTAAATGAAAAGATTTTGGAGTGTGTGGATGATCCATCTGATGAATTGAGTAAACAATTTAAAAATTCATTACACGTTTCAAATTCCTTGTCAAATCAACAACACCATTCGTATAAGATTATGAAAAGAGGTGGTAGTGGATCTAGAACTAAGCATTCGTCCAATGATGTTTCAGTCGATGCCGATGATGAGAGTAAGAATGGCAATGATGATACCGAGAATGGTAATGTGGTATCGACGAATGATGCCAAACAAGCGGCTGTGAACGATGACATTGCAATGGTGAATGATAAATTGACCAGAGAGGAACGGTATAAATTAGTGAAGGAAAGATTGGAAAAGGAAGATAATGGTGACGATGATGACGGCGAAGAAGAAGAAGAAGATGATGATGATGATGATGACAACGATAATGATGTTGATGGTAATTCCCAAGGGTACTACAATAACTACAATAAAAATGGTAATGGTTACAACAATTCTTACAGAAACAACAAACCGTATTATAAGAAAAATCACAATAATAGACAAGGTGGTTACTATCCTTACAATAACTATCAACGAATGAATGTCATCCCAGTGTACCAGACATCACCGGCAGCTGCAGGGTATGGATTCTACCCTCCTCAACAGTTTGTGCCATTCAACTATCAATACCCGGCTTCAGGCGGTTACGGTAAATCAAGTGCAAACTCTAGTAATGGTAATTACCGGTACAACTATTCCAACAATTCCAACAACAACAACAACAACAACAACTCATCTTCGTCGTCTTCACCAAATGGTAGTACCACCACAGATGGTCAAGTTCCATATTATTACTATCCAGTTGCAGCTGCTACAACGTCTCCTCAAGGGAAACCAATTGGCCTATCAGACGTTGGCACTGCTGATCCTTCTGTTGCTGGTAATGATAAGTCTGCTTCTGTGCCAGTGGCGATTTCCCCTCAATTCCAATATTATTATCCTCCTCCTGTACCACCACAGGTCAATGCCACTGGTAAACAATACAATAGTAGGCAACATCAACACCAGCAACAACGGCAACAACAAGTCCATTACACTCAAATAGCTGGATCTAACGGTAGACCCAATGCTAACACACATGCGTCTGGTGCTACTTTCATTGCAGCCAGTCCTGTCAGTGCCCCTGCTGCGATGTTTACTTCACCGTACATACAACAACAACAACCGAATTTCAATTACAATAGAAGACAAAGCGGTGGTGCCTCTGGTGGTAATAGAGGTGGAAGAAAATGGAGTAATAACCATCGGTCTGGATCTGGTGGTAACAACACTAATGCTACAGCTACAACCAATGGTGATATCGGTAATGATAACACAACAGATTCTAATTCTAATTCTATTGAATCTAAACCTAGTGAAGAGTGAAAAAAAAAAAAAATTAGTGTTTAAATAAAAAAATCTTTTCTTATCAAAAAAAGCCTGTTGTATGTTAATTGTGTTTCTTACATGCAAAGTGGTTTGTGCCCCTTTCTTTCTTCCCCCGTCTTTTCTACCGTTATTACCGTTGACTGTGATTATTTAACTTTTTTCTTTACATTATTCATATGTTTTGTGGGGGTATCTCAAAAAAAAAACCTTTTTGTTTATTTACAATTAAAAAAAAAAACTAGATTTATTAACAAAATAGTAGATAGAAACAATACGTAAACCATAAAAAAAGAAGAAAAGGAACACCAGTTCATAACTTAGCACCTAGTTTTCTAGCTCTGTCCAATGCGATATCACACATAGCATTGAATGCTTCATCTATTTCATCTATAAGTGTGGAATTGTTGATTCTTTCAGTCATGATAGCCATTATCTCGTCTCTGGATCTACCATTGACGAAAACGACAAATCTTAACCCTGGATACGTTTCCTCGTACAAATCATTCAATTCAATCAATTTCAATGCTAATTTAGGATCTGAATTTAAATTTGCCTGTTCTGATTTAGAATGATCTGATAAATCTGTCGTTGTCGTTGTTGGATTCTTTGGAGGTCCCAATCTAGGATGTGCAGAGATGATCTTATCTATAGTGGCCTTCAATTCACTTTTAGCACCCTCAGTGCCGTATTGTAATTTGTATTCGTCCTTCAATTGAGTCAAGAACACTCTTGAATGTTCGATGATTTGCTTGTAACTTTGGTATGTTTGCTTGTTGGAGAACAATCTTGGAATCAAGTAATTGGTCAATGTCGAACATGGTTCAAACAATGTATTCAACACTTCAGTGATTTGTTCATGCGATAATTCACCCAACTCTTGAGGAGATGGTAGAGACATATTGGTGATGTTACTGTTAGATTCAAGTGGAAATTTTACCCCTTGTTATTAAACTTGATCTCAATAATACTAACACTGAACTGAATCCTCCAATCTTTGTTTTTAAAGACAGTTACCAATTTCTGATGCCCTCCCTCTTATCGAAAACCAAAAAAAACCAAAAAAAAATTGAAATCGGACATCTCCGCGGAAGGTCGATCGACCAACCGATGGATCAAAAATCGACGCGAATCGACTCGGAGGAGAAAAACGCGTTTTTTTTTTTTTTGTAACTTTGTGTCAGGCAGGAGGTAGAGAAAGTAAGTAAGGGTACTTCACTCTCACTCCTCGATGTAGAATGTACGACAACGTTAATTTATAGAGTTTATTTAACTACCCACGTAAATCGGTTTTCGATACAGTTCATTGTTTAAACCATACATATACCATTCTGATCCGTTTATTATTTTTAATGAAAATACAAACAAGTATACACTAAAGTATAAAGTGATACATACAGATCATATAACCTTCGCTGATCTAACATTTTCTATAAAATTGAAACAGGACACTAGTTAAAACAATTGTCAATAGACAAATAAAATATAATTTACCACATAGCCATAAACGATAATTTAATTAAAAAAACAAACACTAATACAAAATAAAATGTCACAAAACGAAGACGATTTAATCCCTGAAGAAGTTCCAGGTTTCAAAGTTGGTGAAAAGAAAACTCTGGAAGAGTACACTAATTTGGACGCAAATGATGAATCATTGAATAAATGGAAAAAATCATTGGGTTTAAATACTGGTAATTTGTTACCTGTCAAACCAGGCGATAAACGGAAAGTTGTCATTTTATCCATGACTTTACAAATCGAAGGTGATGAACCAATCGTTGTTCAATTGGGAGACGTTATGAATGAACAAGCATTGAAGGATAAGAAGATTCATTTCAAAATCAAGGAAAAATCAGTGTACCAGTTGATCATCAAATTCAAAGTTCAACATGAAATCATCACTGGATTGAAGTACTTACAAGCAGTGAAAAAGACCGGTATCACTGTGGATAAATTCGATGAACCATTGGGATCATTTGCTCCAAACACAGAAGACACTAAATTCTATGAGAAGTCATTTGATCCAGTTGAAGCTCCAAGTGGTTTATTGGCTAGAGGTTCCTACTCTGCCGTGTCAAAATTCATCGATGATGATAAAAACATTCATTTACTGTTACCATGGACTTTCCAAATCACTAAATAAATAAAATTGAAAAAAAAAAAACAACAAATCTGTGATGTGTTGGTATGGTATATTGCTTTTTCTTTTCTTCTACCCCTTCTTTGACCTTTTACTCTTTTTGTTTTGATATGTATTTACTTTTCTTTAATAGAAACAATAAAAAATAAAAGCGTTAACTTATTTATTTATTTATTTATTTATTTATTTCAATCTTTTACAATGTAATATAGACAAATCAAAAGAGTTAATCAATTAGCAAGTGAGAAAACGTGACAAATCAAAAAGAGGAAAATAGTAGTAGTGGTGGTTGGTAGTAGAACAAATAAAAATAAAAATAAAAATAAAAATGGAAAAGGCAAATGGTACAAAAAATAAAAATAAAAATAAAAAACAAGTAATGAAGAAGAAATGTCAAAGGAAGAGAAGAAGGCATGGATCAACTCTTCAATTTGGTTTCTCTATCGTTTGGGTTTTATGATCTGCTAAAAAACAGAAAAATAGAGTAATAGTATGAAGATTAAATGAAGGAGAGAAAAACACCAAGAATAACAACGCTATAACATAGGCAGCAAGAGAGAATAAACAAAAGTAAAACATAGAATAAACAAAAATGTGGGGGGGTGGATTTGAGTGGCAGTTAAATTTAACCACTCAAGTCAATTTTCAGTTGATGGATGGAGAATTAAAGAAAAAAATAAACACAAATAAAGAAGAAGAAAAATAGAGAGAAGATGAAAGAGTAACAAACAAACACAAGTCACAATTGTTCATAAAAGAAAGGAAAGACTGGGGAGGCATAATAATAGAATTATATAAAAATAATTAGATGATATATGAAATGATGTGCATATATTGTGTGACAGGAAGGAAAAAAACGACAAAGAAAAAAAAACAAGAGAAAAGACGTAACAAAGGAAGAAAACCAGGGAGATAGAGTACTTACAAGAAATAATCTGGAGTTTTTCTAGTAACCGTTGGTTCACCGGGTCTAATTGAAGGATCGTATTGTAAGAAATCTCTATTATGGTTTTCATCAACTTCCATTATAGCAGCTTGGTTACCACATCTATAACAATAGTTTGGCGCAGAGAAAATAGTGACAACCAAATCTTGATGAGACCAAGAATAACCCTCCATGACCAGTTGATGAGCTCTTGTAGTCAATGACAACCCATTAGTGTGGTTAAATTGTTCACTGATGTCTTGACCAAATGTGAAACCGGCACCTCTTGGTGAGATACCCCATCCACCTCTGTCATCTGGATCGGACCATAACAAATCACACATTGGACCTTCATGTGGAACTTCTTGAATTCTATTCAATTCTCTCACTTGATCAATGGTTTCAATCATTGGTGATAACCCACCGTGAAGACAGAAGATGGAATTCTCCACCAATGCAGTGATTGGGAAATAATCAAACAAATCAGTAAAGATCTTCCACACATTGGCAGAACCGTATTTTCTGAAACATTCATCGTAGAAACCATACACTTGAGTGATTTGTCTGGATTCGTGATTACCTCTCAATATGGTGATTCTTCTTGGATATCTAATCTTCATAGCGACTAAATAACTGACAGTTTCCACAGAGTAATAACCTCTATCAACGTAATCACCCATGAATAAATAGTTGGTGTCTGGGCATGGACCACCAATTTTGAACAATTCCATCAAATCATGGAATTGCCCGTGAATGTCACCACAAATTGTCACTGGCACTTGAACAGGTTGAACGTTTTGTTCATCCTTCACAACTTCAATCGCCATGTTACACAATTGTTTCACTGATTCTTCGCTCAATGGTTTACATTGGCTCAATTGTTCTATCCAACCATCCAATGTGTCTATTTGTGTGGAAGGAGACGTTGTTGATATTGGAACTTGTTGAACAGTGTCATTATTTGACAAAGCTGAACTGTTATTAGCGTTGGACAATGTGGTAGATGAAGGTTGCTGTTCAATAGCATCTTCCATTTGAATGTCAGAATCTAAATCCATGGTTTAATGTAATGTATGTGTATATGTATATGTATATGTATATGTATGTGTATGTGTATATGAATGTGTGTATTAAGAATGTTTGATTATGATAAAAACAACCAGTGTTCTTTTTTTTTGTTGTTCCTTTCTTTATTAATCAGATTAGTGAAATGTATAGCAGTAATGTATTGATTTCCCTGTTTGTTTGTTGTTTATTGACCAGCAGTATTAATACTTTTTAATAAGAAATAAAAACAAAAACAAATTGAAAGTGAAAGTGAAAGTGAAAGTGGAAAGTGATTTAATTATAGAAATATGAAATTGAAACACACGCTTTTAATCAATGCAAATGATTTGTTGTAATCTATTGGATGTTGAATTTTGTTTTGGTTTTTGATTGCACTTCGAAATATAGATATTAATGTATGTCAATGTATGATCTATATTATCTGTATATGTATTTCTATATATCTTTTCAAATTGGATAATGATTTAAATATATATGAAACACAGTATAGTAAATGCGTGTAATAGAATGACCTTGTGGCGTATTACAACAATTGATAAAGAAAACAAAAAAAAATTAGTGGTAATGACAATTCAAAGGAGAATAATTAATAATTAATTGCTCAAAATTGATATTGGTAATGTGCTTTTTTTGTATATATTAAATATAGTCTTCCAAATATATAATTGAAAATATATATCACTAATACTATACTTTGTTTTTGTATAATCAATTTGTTTTTATTAACCCTCCTCTCACTCACTCATTCATTCACTCACTTTCTCACTCTTTGTTGATTTGATGTCAATTTTGCAATTTTCAATTTTTTTTCTCGTTCGTTGCTGGTCTCTCTCTGGCTGGCTGCAACATCTTTACACCAGAATGGGTGGTTTTTTTTATGTTGATGGGGGTGGCCCTTTGTTACTGCTTGTGCCACCTCTTTTGTTCTATGTTCGACTTTTGTTTATTGTAGTTTTGTGATTTGTAATTTGCATTTGACTGAAGTGGTATTTCCATAGAATGGATGTAAAATGTACATAGTAATGGGAAATCAAAATGACCCAATCAAATCAATCAACGTTGTCAAATTCACCTAACTGTCCTCCCTTGGAATCACCTACCCATCAACCACCGTTTCCTAAACCAGAAGATGATTTCCAATCGACAAATTTACGCAAGAAAGTCATTCAACGACAATCCAATAGAATTTTCCCCTTGAACAATTGGTTCATCGAAGTGATGGAGGATAGGTTAGTCAGATGGAGACCCGGTGTCAGTTCTCATTGCATAGAAGATGCTCTTGTAGGAAACCACCCTTATCAACAACGGGCGTTAGAAAATGATCAAACTATTATGATTCAAGTTGATCGGAACAATCAAGACACAGAGATAATGGGTTGTGTTGGTGGTAATGCTTGTGCTCATGGTGATGCTGATGCTGATGCCGATGATCTCAGTGGTAATAAGGTTCAGTTGTTGAAGAAAAACGAATATAAAGTTGAGATTTCTGAAAATATTTATAATATCAGAAAGCAAAAAGAGTTGAGTTCCATTCATGGTGATGCTACAATTAAACTAATTGAAGAATTAAACAGATTTTACGCAAACATAAGACCAAACGATCCAAATTCAAGTTCATTCAAAGACACCCAATGTTTAATAGAACAAGACCAGGAACAAGACCAACAACAAGAAGGAACTTCCACGGTGGTGGCAACTGATTTGAATCCAACCATTCCACCAACTGAACAATTTTACAATGCCAGTCCCTTGAACGTCGATAAGGACATTGAAAAATTGACAACTGCCGAGATCAGAGACAAACATGCTTCACAGACGTCTAAGAACAACAAAGTCAAAAACAACAGTACAAGAAATCCAAGATACAATCAGTCCAATCAACAAGAGTCTGATGCTCCATCGTCTAATTGGTCAAATTTCATTTGGAATGTTTGTTGTCTGTAAACTAAACCAAACCAAACACACACCTTTACTATACTAGATATACTCTTTTAATTCTTTTTTAATATAGAAATAGATTTATTCAAAAAATGTATTTTTCGTATAAAAAAATCTTTTTATAAAGTTTAATAATCGTTTCAAGTGGAAAGTTCGTGAATGATGATCAGTAAAAAATAGTAAAAGACTAAAATAACGAAAAAGAAATTCAGAGAAATCTAAAGCTAGAAATTCCTAAAAGACAATATAATATATAAAAAAGTAAATAACAAAAACAAATAAAATTGTCAATTGTTAAAAAAACCAATTAAAAAACTTCTAAACCAGTGAAGTTAAACAAAAAACCCTCCTAAAAAGACTTTTCAAATAAAAAAAGTTTTCAAAACCATCAAAAATCAACTTAGGAGTAGCAAAAGAAACCAACGAAAAACCTCTTTCATTAGAAACTAAAAGAAAAGTTTTTTTAATTGAAATAACAAATCATGATCAAATTCGTTTTAAGACAAAAAAAAATTGTAGGGATATTTCAATGGGAAGAGACACTCATCAATTTCTCTTTTAATTCATTTCATCAATTGAGACAAGTTTCAATGTAATTCTTTTCAACTCAAAGAAACCTTTTTTAAGAGAAAGTAATAGTATTAACAAAAATGGGATTCAAAAGAGTTTAATTGATTAAAATTGACAACCAAATGTTTTCAATAATCAATTATACATCATATTGCTTATTTGGATCTAGCTCTGACCTTCCGTCTCTTTCTCTTTAGTCTTCTAACTCTCTTCTTTCTCCATTTAGCTCTCATTATGGATATATGTTTAAAATATAAGTGATTATATAATAAATGGCTGAGGAAAGGAGAAAGGAAAGAAAAAATCTAAAAAAAGTGATCACTAGTTAAAGAAGAAGTGTATTGGGAAAAGAATGGATTGATATATAATCCATCACTCCTCTCCATCACTCTCACACTCACAAAGTGGCCAAAACGCTCAGCTCTTCGCTCTCTCGATCCACCAAACTCCACTGTGCTGACCGATACTGGCCATGGTTTTCCTCAGGGGAGGGTCTCGCGCCTATTTGTCGTGTGAAGACACAGTGAACAGAAAATTAGAGGGTTTATGACACCTCATAAAGCACACGTGACATAAACGTGACAAACATTTGCCATATGAACATCTGTACACCAAAGAAATATCAGGGTTCTCTTCTCTCATACATTGGTAGCATACTATACTATTTCGAGTGATATAATCTATTTCTAAACCTATATTTATACAGTTACATATTTACAAAAGAAAAAATAAGGTAAATGTAGATTCATCTAATAGGAACCAAGTAATTTCTATTTGCTTTCATTTTCCTTTCCCTTTCCCTTTTCCTGTTCGTGTTCCTTTTGCTGCTGTTGCTTTAATCCATTCAATCTAGCAATTTCTTGATTCAATGCAAATGTCAACCCCTTGTGCATATCATCTATACCAAACTCATGACACAGACTTTTAATCATGTCTTCACTCAACAACAATTTCTCTTCTTGATCCAATTCTGTGGTGGTGGTATCAGTTGTTTTCAAATGCTCTACAACATTGTCTTTAATCTGTGAATCTTGAGAATTCAAATACACATCTTTCACCGAATTCAATTGAGTGAATTGTAAATGGATATCATCATCGGCAATATGACTGGAGTCACCTAATAAATACGTCAAATGTTTCAACCCATTCATTGCTGTGAAATGGCAATACGATCTGTAACAAAGGTAAAAACATGGAACGTTGGGCACCACTGGTAAAATGGCAATGGGTAATGTGATGGGGATACCGATCAAATCAGTGATCAACCATTTCTTATGGTAATTGTACAGTTTCAAGTAATTCTTCTGCAACACTTCCACTATCGCGTCTGGTGTAGTCAACGACTCTGGGTAGTACAAGGGGATGGATGTCAGATCCTTGGAAGTTAACTTGGATTGTTTAATAGTGGAATCGTCAACCTTTGTGGAATTATCTGTTTTCAAGATTCTAGTGATGTTTTGCTTCGACGGGATAGACCGTAGACACTGTTCAATCCATGGGATCTTCCCCAACAATGAATTGACTAAATTCACGATGGATTTATTGACCTTGGCTTCGGATTTCTCCATTTTCCCCCATTGAGTGGCTGCCCAATTGATCAACTTTGCCTCCAATGGTTCCTTCCCATCGGGCAATGCATGTGATGAGTATTTACAGTAAATGAACGACCGTTTATTGGTGATGGGGACACAGACGAGGTAGATCGGATGATGGGTGAAATCATCAGTGGGTGTAGTTCCACTTGAGCTGAACAACCGTTTATTGTACGCCACTGTGTGCGATTTATTGAACCCTGATAACAATGTAGATCTATTCAATATTCTAGTAACTGACATATTGATATAAGTGTATTGATTGATATTCTGTCTGTTCGTTTATTTAAATGCGATGATGATGTGATAGTTTGAATTGAGGGGATCTAGAGATGACTTAATGAAAACCAGCACAAAGGACTAGATTAGACTGAATAAATAAATGAAAATAAATAAAATAAATAAAAGTTATTGAATAATGATTTAGAAAAGAACTGAATGATATGGTCTTATGCCACTGTAATTTATGAAACTATTCATTTGATTTGATCAATGGACTTGTTTCAAGTTACGTTTATCGCCCTCCTCTCTGTCTCTTCTCTTTCGATGTCATTCTTCTACGCGCAGCCAAATTTTTTGAAACGAAGACGGAAACGTCAAAGAAAAAAGGTAGTCCGTTAACTTTATTGGTGAGAGGAGAAGTAATGGTAATTTCATTTTAATGAAAAGAGATAGGAAGTATATATATAAATATATGAGTATATACATATATATATATATAACAAATAAGTAATGAAAGAAACAGTGTACAATAATATAATGTATCGTAATCTCTTATCTTTTAACAATACAAAATTTACTCTCTCTTCTCTCTTCTCTCTTTCTCTCTCAATTTTTCTGTGGGAGAACAAAAGGCAGAAAAAGTAAATAAATACAAAAGTAAAGTTGCTCTTATACTGTAATCGATGATACTACAGTTTTTATATAACACAACAGTATCTCTCTCTGTCTATATATATAATATAAATATATACCATCTACTATACAACAATACATTCACTTTAATTTATTTAGGAAACATTTGTGTCGAATTTCAATTCAACTTCCATCAAAATTTCAGTTTTTGTTTCTTTCAATTTTAAACGAGCCCCAATTAAATTAAATTAAAGTCTATTATTTAGTACTTAATCTCCGATCAGAGATCTCTTTTAAAACCTGCACCCACTATCCAACCACCACACATTACAACACATCGGTACCATTTCACACATACATACGCAAGACATGGTGATAACAGCTAATCTTACGGAGAATGTTCCACCGGAACCATCTGCATTGACATCTACAGATGCCAATGCCAATACAACCACCGATACAGATACTACAAAGGAAGTTCACCACCATAACAGTGTAAATGACCTAATTCCATCGTTACAACCAGCTATAGGGTTCACGAATAACAAATACAACAATAACAATAAAAGGGAGACGTTGATTGGTCTGTTGAGTGGGTCCAAGAGAACGTCTAACCAAACACACAACAACAACAACAACAACAACAATGGTCGGAGTAGAATACTGAGTGGTAGTGACTTTGGTGCTGGAATCAGTGCCGATAACAGTTATAACTTTGACAACAACACTCCCACAGGTGACAACAGTACATCGAAACCAGCAAAGGATGAACCAGTTCATACTCCATACAGATTAGAAGCCACTACGTACCCTCCATTCACATTGGACAGACTGGCTAGAGTGAAACACCAACAGGAGATTGACTCTGAACAACACAAACCCCTGACACTGTGTGAATCTCACAGACAACCATTGAATGGGCAGAACCGGTTTAAAGGGAACAATAAACCGACCGACGATGGCATTGATGATGAATTTGTTAACACGTTCAGACAGGAAGATGGTGTCGTTGATTGGAATCAGTTTTTACATTCATTGAAGGGACGTAAGGATGTGAACCAACACAATGTTTCTGGGTACCATAAACATCGTCACCACCATTTTTACACGATGGAACCACCGAACGATGACGATGATGATGATGACGAAGCTGATGGATTAGACGCTGACAATGAAGAAGTTGACCCATTGGGTGTGCCCAACGACCCTCGTAAACGGGAGAAATCGTTGCAAGTGGCTGATAAAATTTTGAAAACTTATCAATTGGACACTGAATGGAAAGGTGATTTAAGACTACACAACCTGTTCCATGCTAATGATAGATACTTTGACGAGGACAATGACAAGAATTACGATGACAAGACATTGAACCAGGACATTAGCAACGATGGTCAACATGGCACTGGTAGCAAGAGCGGTAGTGCCGGTGATCCATTCTACAAGAACAAGGCTAGATACTGGATTCAAGAGAATAAAAAGGATTGGAAACCTGCTTTGAAAGAGACTTTGATCTCTAACACGTATATCACGTTATTCTTCAGACTCTTCACATTGATGCTGTCGGTGATTGCATTAGGGTTAGCGTGTAAGATTGTGGTGTTGAGTAACAGATTGGATTCATCTAACCACATCAACCAGCAAGCCAGTTCCATCATGGCTATCGTGGTGCAATCTGTCGCTGTGTTGTACTTGTTTTACATTGCCTACGATGAGATAAACGGTCAACCATTAGGGTTGAGAGACCCTAATGCAAAGATCAGATTGATTTTATTAGATTTGTTCTTCATCATTTTCTCATCTGCCAATCTGGCGTTGAGTTTTAACACTCTGTACGATTCAAGATGGGTGTGTGCCGGTGCTAGAGTCAATGCGTCGAATGGATTGATTTCATCGATGTGTGACAAGCAGAGAGCATTGAGTGCATTCCTTTTCTTGGCATTAGTGGCTTGGTGTGTGACATTCACTTTCAGTATCTTTAGAGTTGTCTTAGTTGTCAGTAATGCTAAATCATGACACTTTATGAACATTTTTCTCTTTTTTATCCATTTTCATCTATGAGGGCTGGTCCCCTCATACAGTATATATACATTTTTTTTTTATAAAAACCAAACTGTCGACAATTACAATTCACTTCTCTGTTTATTATGCTTTATATTTTTTTAATTCAATAATTTTTCAACTGTTGTATATCCCATTACTTGTATAAACATAAAACTGTAGTATAATGAATAGTATTGTGCCACACAATCCAGCCGATATTTTTTTATGGTCTTTTTTTTGGGATTTTTCCCGTTTCGCTAAGAGAAGTGGCAAAACAACGCTGAAACAAAACAAACAAAGATATACAGTAAAAAAAAAGAGGGAAAATAGAGTATAAAGGGTTTATTGATTGATTGATTGATTGATTGATTTATAAGAACAAGATCCAATTGACGAATTAACACAAATATATTACAATTGATCCAGTGATGTCTGATATGGGTGGTTACAGTGCCCATTTAAACAAGACTTGGTCTGAAATTGAACCATCGATTTTGATCATTCTTGGTGATTCCCAGAATTCATCATTAGACCCTTTGATGTACACACAGACCTACACTAAAGTCTATGATTATTGTACATCCAATTCCCACACTAGATCAAATCATCATAACGTCGTTCATGAGTCCAGTGGTGGATCAGGTGGTGACGGTGCCGTGAGATTGGTTGGTAGTGAACTGTACTCTAGATTACAGGAATACTTGAAATCGTATTTAAACAATTTGAATCCAAGAGACAACGAGACGTTCCTTCAATTCTACAGCAGATCATGGCAAAGATACCTTATCGGTTCAACTAGATTGAATGATATCTTGGATTACATCAACAGATATTGGGTTGCAAAGGAACGTGCAGATGGTCGTCGTGAAATTTACGATATTTTGTCTCTTTGTTTGTTGTCTTGGAGAGATTACAAATTCCATGCTAATTTACAAAAGTTGATGGATGAAATAATGGCACAGATAGAGGCCCAAAGATTGAACAAAGTGGAGGCTACTTCTGATTTAAGTGTCGCTATTAAATCATTTGTGTTGTTAGGATTTGATGTCAATGATTTAAAGAAACAGAATTTATCTGTGTACATCAATGATTTTGAAAAAATATTCTTAGCAGAGACTTATAATTTCTACAAGGGAGAATCCACTCAGTTCATAAAAGACCATGGTGTCGTGAATTACTTGACAAAGGCTGAACAGAGAATAGAGAAGGAACTGAAGCGGTTGGAAGATTTAAACGACCACACTAGAAGACCATTGAATGAAGTGTTGAACTCTGTGTTGATTGTCGACCACGCGGATACAATCAGAGGAGAATTGTCATCATTATTGGATCAAAGCAGATACTCGGATATTAAAAAGATTCACAGTTTACTAAAGAGAGTTCCATCAACGGTGACTCCATTGTTGGAGGATTTCCAAACTTACATAAGAAACCAAGGTCTGAAAACTATTGAAAATCTTAAAACTCAAATGGAGGAGACCTTCAAAAAATCTCAATCAGAGGCTGCTGCTGCCGCTGCCAACGGAGATGGTAAACCTAGAAAGAGAGTCTCTCAGGGAGATGCCATTAACGCTAAATTGTACATTACCACATTATTATCTGTGTATAAGAAATTCCAATCGGTGGTGGAAGAGGCGTTTGACAACAATGAAGCATTTGTCAAGGCTCTGGATAGTGCTTGCCAGTCGTTTATAAACAAGAACGCCATTGCCACTCCAACTGCTAGATCTAAATCCAAGACCCCTGATTTACTCGCTAGATATGCTGACGAATTGTTGAAGAAGAGGGAAACAGACGAAGTGACCATTGATGAATTGATGACTGTGTTTAATTTCATAGAGGATAAGGAAGGATTTGAGGTTTGGTATAGAAGATTCTTGTCTAAGAGATTAATGGGAAATACCATGTCACCACAGGATGAAGAAAAAGAGGAATACATCATTCAACAATTGAGACTAACAAACAGTTTGGAGTACACCAACAAGATAACGAACATGTTCACTGATATAAGAGTGTCAAGAGATTTGAGGAATGTGTACAAAGAGGGCCTGATTAAGGAGGGTAGTCCTAAGGGGTATGTGTCTGATTTAGAACCAAGGATCTTGGATTCGACATCATGGAATGCTATCTTTAAGGCATCAAATGAATCCTTCATCTTGCCAAGAGAATTGATCAAATCTCAAGAAAAATTTGTGTCAATTTACCAAGAAAGATTCAGTGGTCGTCAATTGAATTGGGTGTGGAACAAGTCTAAAGTGGAGGTTAAAGCTAATTTGTCAAAGCCAGGTAAACCTCCATTCTCATTCACATTGACATTGTTCCAGTATGCTATCTTGTCACCATTCAATGACACTGACCAGTTGACTACTTCTAAGTTATTGGAAATTACAGCACTTAGTCCTGAAATTTTCAAGGCACATGTGTTCACTCTAGTGAAGAATAAATTGTTAGTGCAAACTCCAACTGGTGACGATGCCGTGTTGAAGCCAACTACGACGTTCAAAATGGTGAAGGAGTACACATCAAAGAAGCCAAAGGTTAATTTCACATTAGGTGTTAAGATGGTTGATTCCAAGAATGAGGATAAGGAAACTAATGAAGAAGTTGAAAGAAGACATCATGAATTGTTAAAGGCATGTATCGTCAGAGTGATGAAGGCTAGAAAGCAATACAAACACGAACAATTAACTAGTGAAGTTATCCAGATAATTGACAGATTTGTGCCAACAGTTGCTGACATTAAAAAGGCCATCGAAGTGTTGATTGATGAAATGTATTTGGCTAGAACTGAAGATGGTTCTGGGTATGAATACTTATCGTAGATGGCTTGTTTTCTTCTTTCTTTCTGCGTCCTAAACTACTTTTTGAGATGTACATCTACGTAGATAACATCTTTTACCCTGCCTCCTTTATCACACTTTTCTTTACGTACATATATATATGAAATGACTCACAAATGATATATAAATATTACTAATAAATGAATAAAGTAAAACGTAACAAACTGAAAAAAGTCGGAAATCGGTGTTCATCCACCTGGTGTAGAGATGTGGCGCAAAATTTTTTTTTTTCAAAAAATGACTCGAAAGAGGTTATCTTGATGACCCCCTTGTGATGATATAAAGATAAAATGATTCACCATGTTAAACTATTTCACATTTAAAATTTCATTTATTAAAAGTTATTTCTCTGTATTATTACGGATTTATACATAAACTACAGTCATGTCTGATTTAAGTATGTGTCAACTGCTTTTTTTTTCGTTGTCGTTAAACACCCAATTTGTTTATCTCTCCGCAATGAGATTTGTATAGAGAGAGACAGTCAGATAACTAGCCAATCAAAGCTGAGATGATACTAACACATTTTTTTGTTCCAACTACAAATACACCATTTAATGTTATAGACGGTTACCAAAAAGTCGCTGAAGAACAACACAAAAAAGTGCAAGTCAACCCATACGGTCCAAATCCAAGTGATTACTTGTCAAATGTCAGATCTTTCCAATTGATTGAATCTACATTGAGAGAAGGTGAACAATTCGCCAATGCCTTCTTCACCACCGAAAAGAAGATTGAAATTGCCAAGGCATTAGATGAGTTCGGTGTTGATTACATTGAATTGACATCTCCTGTCGCTTCTGAACAATCCAGAGCTGACTGTGAAGCTATTTGTAAATTAGGTTTAAAGGCAAAGATCTTAACTCATATAAGGTGTCATATGGATGACGCCAGAGTCGCTGTGGAAACTGGTGTCGATGGTGTCGATGTTGTCATTGGTACTTCACAATTCTTGAGACAATACTCCCATGGTAAGGATATGTCATACATCACCAAATCTGCCATTGAAGTTATCGAATTTGTCAAGTCCAAGGGTATCGAAATCAGATTTTCATCTGAAGATTCATTCAGATCCGATATTGTCGATTTGTTGAACATTTACAAGACTGTTGACAAGATTGGTGTCAACAGAGTCGGTATCGCTGATACTGTTGGTTGTGCCAACCCAAGACAAGTGTATGAATTAGTTAAGACTTTGAAATCTGTTGTGTCATGTGAAATCGAATGTCATTTCCACAACGATACCGGTTGTGCCATTGCCAACGCATACACTGCATTAGAAGCTGGTGCTAAATTGATCGATGTGTCTGTGTTGGGTATCGGTGAAAGAAACGGTATCACTCCATTGGGTGGTTTGATGGCTAGAATGATTGCCGCTGACAGAGACTATGTTATGTCCAAGTACAAATTACACAAGTTGAGAGACTTGGAGAACTTGGTTGCTGATGCCGTTCAAGTGAACATTCCATTCAACAACCCAATCACTGGTTTCTGTGCATTCACCCACAAGGCTGGTATCCACGCTAAGGCTATTTTGGCTAACCCATCCACATACGAAATCTTGAATCCAGCTGATTTCGGTTTGACCAGATACATCCACTTTGCCAACAGATTAACTGGTTGGAATGCCATCAAGTCCAGAGTGGAACAATTGAACTTGCATTTGACTGATGATCAAATCAAGGAAGTTACTAACAAGATTAAGAGATTAGGTGATGTCAGACCATTGAACATTGACGATGTTGATTCCATCATTAAGGATTACCACGCCGATGTGTCCACCCCAAAAGTTGCCCCAGCTGATGGTCCTGCATTAGACGAAGAAGCTACATTGTTGGAAAATGTCAAGAGACCAAGATTAAATTAGAGAAGAAAAACAGGTGGAATGTGTAGGCTTCTTACTGGATGTCTAATTGTATACATGACATGATATGGAACGTTTTTTGTTTTGTTTTGATTTTTTTTGATTTTTATATATCCATACCAACATGTATACTTTTTATTTATATATATATATATATACTTTGAACAATTCTTTGTCTCTTAGTTTAGTTTAGTTTAGTTTAGTTTATATTCAATACTATTGTACTTACTTACTTAATTTAAAACCGATAAGGGTTAAACCAGACGTAAATAACAATTCAATATTTAATAGATAAAAAAAGACAGACAATAAATTGCATTTAGAACAAAAAAAAAGGGGTTCATTTAAATAAAAAAAAATAATATAGATTGATTTGATATATGTATGTGTGTTTAGTTAATGTAGTCATGTAATTCATAAGAAACTTTACCATTCAACATAAAGGGGGAGTAGGGATGGGGGAGATGTAAGAGGAGGAGGACAAAGACAAAAAAAACTAAGTTAGTTTCTAAAAGTAATAATAAGAAGTAAAACAAAAATAGTGAAGATAAAAACAATAATATGATATGATGTGATATGACTCTATTCAATAGAGCCAGTTTTTAAACAAAATTATAAAAATCCATCTATTTATCGTTGATCTTCTTTTCTAATTCTTCTAATTCCTTCTTGTGCTTTTCCAAGTCAGCCTTCAACTTAGCTAATTGTTCTTGTTCGTGCTTCTTAACGTAAAGGTCTTCTTGAGCCTTTTCTCTCTTCTATTTGTACAAGTAATTCCATTTGATGTAACAGAAAAAAATTACTTTAAATGTTAGTAATCAAGTTTTATTTGGATTAATTAATAGGGGGCAAAAAAAAACCATTAACACAGTTACACCCCATCCATTAACAAAAAATTCCACAATATGTAATTTAAACACTCAATTGGATTCAATTGGATTCAATTAGATTATAATATGATAATTAGTGAAATCATACAATATTGTTATTATATTATGAGTGTATGTATGTGTGAGAATAAAATACAATTGTATTGTATTATTATATATTGCTGCTGAATCGTATCGGAGGCGAGCAATTGAATTGAACAACAAACAAATTGGCCCACACTCAAACATCAATTGCCAATGCAATTGATGTTTAAATTCAACAAAATTGTATATATATATAGTATATGTGCAATGGAATCAAACAAATGTATATTTAATGGTAGGGAAGTGTATGTATGTATGTGGGGATAATAAATGAAATCAAATCTTTAAAATACTTACGGTGAAAGCATCACCAGAACCACCTCTTGGGGCACCAGTAGCACCTTCAGAGTAGAATCTGACAGCATTGATTCTGCTGGTAGTCAATGACAAAGCTCTTCTGGAAAACATATTTAATATTCAATGATTGGGTTTTGAATTTTGTTAGAAATGAATACAAAATAAGAAATAAAAAACCATAAGATAACAATGGGTAAAGGAAAGAGATTCTTAAATCAAAATTTGTACTTGAAATAAAATTGGTCCTTTATGGTGTGGTTTCGCTCAATCAAGTCACTCAAATCACTCTCAACTCAAGTCACCTAAAGTCATTGCCCAATGAGAGACAGCTTCAGTATGTATGGTTGAATTAGAATCGTTTTTGAGTTATTTTGTTTCGCTTACTCACCGGGGAAAAAACTAGACAGGGGAAGACCGGGGGGATACGAGGGGGGAATGGGGGGGTAAATGCAGGCAGTGGCCGTGGCAGTGGCAGTGGCAGGGGCAAGGGCAGCGGTGGCAGAGAGGATGAAGGGGCTACGTAACCATTCAAGAAAACAGACGGATGGCGAGTTTTTTTTTGAGTTTTTAACCGAAATGGTTGCGATTTTTTTTTTATAAAGTGAGATGATGGGACGATGGGACGATGGGACGATGAGACGATTATATAGTCGGTATTAGTCGATCGATGTAGACAAGATAATTAAACTGTGTCGACATTGCGTGTTTGTTTGTGTAGACAATTCCTCTCCTTTTTTTTTTAAACAAAAAAAAAAATACAAATAATATAAGACAAACAAGATGAAAAAGAAACCAATCCATCAAATATTAGATATATACTTAATTGATTGATATAATACAAGAATAATCCACTCTGTGTCAATAAACTGTATAATACAATACAATACAATGTCTTTAGTGGTTCATGATGCTGGTGGTCAATCACTCTCTAATGATTTAAATGCAGTGTCTGAGTCTTCGGTGCTTCGACTTAAAGGGCATAAGGGTCCAGTGTTGACGGCGAAGTTTAACAATGACTCCAATTTGTTAGCCACTGGTAGTTTGGATAAACACATTGGTATATGGAACATCAATTCCATAACTGATCAACGACACAATGATCAATTGTTAGAGGAAACTGAGTTAGATTTCAATTACCTTCAATTACACAACTCTGCCATCACTTCTGTCAATTGGTCAAACGTTCATGATAATCTTCTTTTCACAACATCTGCAGATTCCAAAACGTGTTGCTTTGACCTTGTCAAATCTGAGAAAGTGAAAACATTCCACAATGGTTCATGTGTGAACCAAATGGCTAATTCTAAAAGGGATTTGCTAGTCACTGTGACCGATGAAAATGGTGTCAAATTATGGGATTTGAGATCAAAGTTTTCAATTGGATCCATCGATAGTAAATTCCCAGTGTTCACTTGTTGCATAGACACCCATCATGATTCTAATTTCTACTTTGCAGGGATAGACCCCACAGTGCATGCATACGATTTACGGGATGTGTCTAAACCGATTTGGTCTGAATCCAGTCAAACGAATTCAATAACGTCATTATCGTTGTCCCACAACGGGGAATTCTTGGTGAGTAGATCATTGGACGGAACTGTGAAATACTTTGATTCAAGAGCCATTGTGAAGGCAGCTAGAGCGAAACCTTATATATTTGATGGTTCTAAATCGTCACCAGATGATTTTCTGATCAGATCGATGCTGGTGGAGTCTGCCACAAACGACGCTGATAAAACTGTGGTCAGTGGGTCCAATGATGGGTTCATTTACACTTGGGATTTCAAAAGTAGGAGATTGCTAGAGAGATTAGACGGCCACACAGGTGCCGCGTTGGGTGTTGATTACTCCTATAAGTCCCATAAATTGGCATCGTATTCGACTGATTCAACTGTAATTATTAGAGATTATCTGTAGATTTCCTTTGTTGTGTATAAACTACTGTATAACTATTACTTATTTTCCCTTTTGGTTGTTTGGTTTTTTTTTTTAATAATAATATTAATGTACATATATACAAAAGTTTTTATTTGTTCATTAGATTAATATTCTATTTATTTCATCCAAATCTAACTTTTCTATCCGTTTTGATATGGTTAATCACACGGGCCGTTTGTGACTTTGTCTCATTCAACCCTTCGTCGCTGAATCGAGAACTCTCCGTTACTAGTTGTTGCTTTTGACTGTCTCCAATTGACAATTTACCTCTCCCCTCATTCTCCATGACCTTGTTCAAATTAGTACTAGTGAACAAGGGGATCTTCCAATTTCTAACACCATTGGAATCAACATCAGAGATACACGAAAACATACTGACCCCATCGTCTGCCTCCACTTCACTGGTGTCACCAGATAATCTAAGCGGCTCCTTGGAACTAGTAGTGGCCCTCACTGGTTCATATTCATGGTGGAAATCATCAAACATCTTCAAAAATTCGTATCTCATTATGTACTCTTGCATACCAGAATCATCTATCAACTCTAAATCCTTGACCTTATCCAATTCTTCATCATCGGTGTTGCTTCTCTTGTAATACATTTCCTCTTCAATGGTGTTTTTCAAAATCAGAGTCTCAACGAAAACTTCATTGGTTTGTCCAATTCTATGTGATCTCTTAATGGCTTGTGCCTCCTTCGTCTTGTTCCAAATAGGATTCAGGAAATACACATGAGTTGCAGAGTTGATAGTTAACCCATGGGATGCTAATTTCATATCCATGATTAACGTTATACCTCCATTCAACTCAGCATCGTATGTGTCAAATGTGGCAAGGTTCTCACATCTTTGCACTAATGGAATGTAAGTGGCATACATCAAATAGTTCAACCCTAAAATGTCAAGAAACTCGGTGAGATAATACGCTGAATTCTCAAATTCATAAAAGACAATGGATTTGATTTTCCTAGCTTGATTCTCTAAAAGCTTTGCTGCCATGTATGATAACTTTGCTGATGCAGTACCCAACACAATTGCATGACGCAAATTAGATCCAACTTTTTCATCCGGGAATTTCGATTCGGGAGTCACTGATTTCTGTCCAGGGGTAGGAACATATCGAATTTGTTTCTTTGGAGATCCTTCAATATTATTGCCGTTGTCAGTTGATTTTCTTTTCCTTTTGTTTTTCTTTTCAGTGGTGTTGACTTTCGATTCATCAGGAACTGGTCCAGGATCTGTTCCAGAAGCTGTACCAGGAGGGGTATCTGGTTGGTATTCAAAAAACACTGGTTCATCCCGTCTAGCATCAAACTTATTGGCCCATGTAGGCATTTTATTGATAATTTCAACATCATCAAAATCAATTTCTTTCAAATCCTCATTTGTTTTCTTATGCCTGTTACCACTGGATTTACGTCCATTCCCATTGGTTCCACTAGAATTACTTGCCCAATACTTATTCCAAAAATGCTTTGAATAATCAACAAATTTCTCGACTAAATTGTCCATTGTGTTAATGAATCTGTTCTTCTGGTAAAAGCTTTGAATTGAAGTCACTTGCGGGTATCCATATACACCAACAGGAACACCATATCCATCCAATTGAAGTTCATAATTAGCCGTGGACATGTTTTCATGAATCACTTTTGGGAGGTTAGCAATGTAATAATTCATTTCATGAATCGTGGAAAGTGTTCTCCATCTTGGATTACTCAATGCCACTTTGGATACGTAAACTGAATTCTGCAAAAGCTTCACATCCTCAGAAGAGTATTTTTTACCGTTCATCTTGATAGAGTAGTTACAAATAGACAATAAATTTTCAATATCAGTCAGGGAGAACCCAGTCCAATAAAATGTAGCCTTTTGTAAATTGGTAATCAATCTCTTCAATTCACCCTTGTTCGATGGATGGAACATATAATCCTTATCTTTTCTTTCTGAAGTGACTGCATTGGTTGCTAACACAGCAATGAAAAGATTAATAGAGAGTTTATCAAAGAATGAAGGTTGTAGAAATACGGGTTTTAAATGAAGCTTAGGTAGTTTGATATCACTTTCAACATCAACGATGGAATGTCGAACAACCAGATTCTTTAAAAGTTCAAGGAGTTGAGTATCAGAGTTGAATTGATTTGACTGGAATGGCTTGATTACCGAGTTTAACCAAAGAGTAGAATCAGAATGCCATGGTTCTACCTGTAGAAAATCACTGATGATGCTTCCAAGCTGTCTCAAGTCCACTTTTGAATTGAAATTCTTTTTAACAGTGTACTCACTATTGTCCTCCTCCATATGCAAATTCGTTAGTCCAGACGTTGGGGTACCAGTGATGGTCCATTTTCTTTCTATGTTCAAACTTCTAGCTAAACCGACAGCTCTTGAGCCCTTGGAATTCATTGAATGTCCTTCATCTATAATCAACCGCTTCCAATAAACAGAATTCAAAACTGAATCAAATACATCAAATTGTCTTGCAAATGCATTCAATGACATCAACACAATATCGTATTTTATTAGCTCAGTTGGTGATTCAGGTAGTTTGACCCTAACAGATGGAATCTCAAGAATGTTCAAATAATCACTTTTCACATGTTTATTGATCTCTATTTTCCATTGATGGAATAAGTTATCAGGTGCAACAATTAATGTAGTCGAACAAAGGTAAATCTTACTCACTGAGATCTTTTGATCGTCGTTTGTCGTTCTTGTTCTTCTTGTACTGTGTTCCACGTCAACTTTATCGAAGTAACCAGGATGTTGCATTAAACTTCTCACACAAGCAGGAGGCAAAATATCTTCATATTTCTTCCATTGAATACCATTCTTGTTGATGAAATCAACACACGTGTTTAGTAACGTTCTATCGTTGATGACCCCCTCAGATGATAACTCAGTGAATCTATTTTCTCTTGCACATGCAGACATCTGGAACTTAGACACACATATTAGTGCCAAACAAATACAAGTCTTTCCCAAACCCATATTCTCAGCTAGAATACCACCCTTTGGAGTAGTGTAAGTCTTTGGTTTCATAACAGCAGTCATATTTCTGATATCCATGCAAAATCCTTTGCCTGGAACCGACACCATGTTAGGCATGAGAACTTGTTTGGGATACACTTCTTTTTCAAACATTTTGGCAACAGATCTTCTTTGATATTGGTATAGGCTACTTTTAAACCCTGGCACTTCATCATTCAAAATATCTGAAATTAAAACTCTTCCTTCTTTGTCTAGAACATCGAAATCAACTCTCGGAGAGTTGATACTATTATAAATATTGTACAATCTCTTTCGAAGTTGGATTTCCTCCTTAAGCTTGCTGTTTGTTTCATTAGTATCCTGTGGTTCTTCTTGATATTTAGAATATGGCTTGCCTTCCACCAAACGATTCGAGTGGAATGAGAATAGTTCAGCCTCTTGTTGGGAGTAAATGTATGGGGCATTCCCAAGACGATCCACGGAGAACTTCAGCTGGTAATCCATACAACTGTTGAATACTAATATATCGTATTTAAGTATATGTACTAGCAAATCATTGATCGAATCTAAACTCCAGGCCTTGTCAGAGTAATCTAAAACAGTGATCAAATTTCGTATGATGTTCTTGTAAGCCTTTAAATGTGCAGTATCAGATAATCCTCGTCTATTGTAGTTGCCTCTGAACCAGTTGAGTCTTTCTGATTCCTCTGAATCGTCGGGAAATATGTATAATCTGAGAACAGCTATCCGTTCACCAAACACTTTATATGTCATTCTCATGAACCCTCTTCTATCAAGGTATCGAAGATCCTGCAGTATTTGACTTAAGATGTATTGTTTTCCGTTCGATCTTCTAACTGTAGAATCATGATATGGGAAATCACACCAACACCAGCCATCTGGAGCGGTTATACCAGCACTGGGTAGGTTAGGTAGATTGTATAGGAAAAGAGTTCCGAGATGTATATAGTTTGTTAGATCATTCGTGATTTCAGTTAATTGGTGAAATTTGTGTTCCTTCACCGGCAGAAGTTTTGGTGGTTTCGCTTCCGATACCATCATCAACTTGTCACAGTGATGAAAACAATGTGAGGTATATTTAACAGAAGTTATTGTCAATGAAAACTTGAAACAATCTACATTAACTGTTAACACTATCTGGTGTATTAAATAATGTCTTTCCCCTTATAGTTAATTGAAAGCCCTTCAACGCCGATCGACGCGCACGCTTTCAAGGGGGTTGGAAATCGACGCTCTTTACAAAATTTGAAGCGATTTTTGAATTTTTCTCATTTCTCTGCAACATCAAAAGGTTCATTGACAAAAGTGATCGATATACAAATTGTTTTATGTTGTGTTGTGTTGTGTTTGATATTATTCAGGTCACTCATACATATATAGGATACATACAATTAATTCCCAAAATGTCTGCCGTGAAAGCACTTCTGAAGAAACCTACAAGGGATCAAATACTCAAATTACAAGAACTCCAATGTAAAGTGTTCAGAACCACTTTCAATCCAACAAACCAAAGAACAGGTGCTAAAATATTGAGTGCCCCATTGAAGGGACAAACGTTGGCTAACTATTACGGTCCATCCGATTTCCCATCAGTGGCCAAAATGATCAGATTGTGGAAGACCGATGAATTCCAAATCATTAATGAAGCTGAAGAATATAGAACTGAAAGAGTTGCCATGTTGAAGAGAAGAGGTAAGGGTGCTCCAAAGAAGAAGAGAGAAGGCAAGACCACCAAGAAGAAATAAACCAAGTGTTTTGAAATTTGAACTTCAAAATATTTCATTTCAATACCATGCATGATTAATTCGATTTACGCAATTTAAAACATTTACCACTGAATGTCATCTAATGTGTTTTCCTTTCAACTTGTTTTATAATCCCACATATCTGTATATATATATATATAAATGATTTTAATAAATCCTATATTTTTTGGTAACAAAACATCGGTGTAAACAATTTTAGGTAATATACAAAGCAAAGTAAAGCAAAAAAGAAATGAAGACAAAAAAAGAAGAAATGATCTATCTACAATTAAAGAAATGAATATAGTAAAGACATGAGAGAAAGAATAAAAAGTGAAGATTGTCAGAACATTTTCATGTAATCAATGTTCTGAATAGGTTCTCCCAAGAGAAACTTTTTTGAAAGACTAAGAATAGTGATTCTTTTCCAATTATCGACAACTGTGTTTAGGTGAACGTCCCTGTTCGGCGACTCACTTTGGTTAAACCTGATCAAATTGTATTTAATTAGTGATTTTTTATGACTTCGTAAGATATCACCTCTACTCAATGACTTGGAACTTAATTTGAAATGTACATGACCATTGTCTCTCTGTTCCATAACAAACACGATTCCACCAGGTAGTCTCTTTTTGTTTTTGAAATTTAACAGAAGCACCACTATAGGCCAATGGTTTAGGCAAATCAATATAGACTCTAACAGTAATGAGCCAGTCAATGACAACATTCTAACCAGGGTAAAACTGAGGTAAAATGCCAACACTGTAGGAAGTAAATAAATTAACATCGAGAAGATAATGATACCAAACAACAACTGATCAAAATCATAATTGTTAGAATCAACTCTGTTTCTCAAGATATTGTACTTCTTCCCATAGAACAATCTACAAAGAGACCTTAAAATCCGTGATTGCCAGAAGAAAACTCTAGTGGCAGCATAGTAAAACCAATACAAATGAATGGTCATAATGTATACGAAATCCAGAATCAGAGACACTAAAATCGACACACCACCGTATTTTGTGGCAACGGAGAGAATCATTAACACAGTAGACGATCTATCTGCAATCTTATCCAACACAGTGTCATTGAGAAAGTAAGTCACCCAAAGACAAAGTTCCCCAAAGAAACCAGCTAACTCATTGTTCAATTTGAACCCTGCTGGAGAATCCATCAACCATAAAATCAATTGAGGCAACCGTTTTTCAAATCCCTTGATAGCGTCGTGTAACAGGATCGACAGATTACCCTGGTTAGCATATATTAGAGAATATATTATCACCCCAAGCATAGTATCATTACACAATAACCAAATTGTGTTGTAGAACTTGATGTACTCACTAGGTGAAAATTTTGTTCCTTTGATAATTAAATACTCGGTTTCAACTTCAGAATTCTTCAACTTATGGAATTGCATAGGAAGATTGTATAATTCTTTGAATCTAAAGTTTAATTGATGCAAAGTGAAACTCATAGTTGACAACGAAACCACTTGTCGGCGTTTTTGAGGATGATGAGAGGAAACATCATCCTTCGAAATTAGGAATGGTTCCAAAATCGTGTTAAGCGGAAAACTCAGAATGGTAGTCAATGATTTGAAAAATGGTCTCCATATGGCACCCAGTAACTTAGATACAATTAACACCAAGAAATTCCACACTTGTTTCACTTTGCCGAGTAACTTGGTACCTTGGGTGACTTTTATCTTAATCTTGGATCGCACATAGTTTGTCAAGTTGACGTATCTTAATATCTGTTTCATGTCATATGACTGTTCCCTTTTCGCAAAATGAAGCGATAACTTATCAGAGTATTGACTTCGATCATTGTAAATCTGAGAATACTTCGACGTTTGATCTGCGTCATTCCAAAAGATATCGATAATGATGGGATCTATCGTGTAGTATTCAAGTTTTCTAGAGTTTGGAGGGTCAAAGAGGATCAAGTTTTCATCGTCTTGTAACAAAGGTAAATTAGAATTCTTATCCAAAATGAATTGTCTATTGCCTGGTGACTCGTGATTTACCGTTCCAATCACTGCCAATTGCTTCAAATCTATTGTGTGTCTTTTCAATTTCTTCCATTGATCACGATTCACAAAGTCTACAACGACAATTTTGTTTGTTCCTATTTGGTATCCAACAACGAGTAATTTAGCTGTCTCGTCTGTTTTCAAATCAGTAGGCCAAAACAATGACTGTATCATGTCAAAATGAATACCTGTCCAAAACGAACTTGTCAATGCAGAGTAAACTGTAAGAATACAATCCAGTCAAAAGTAAGGTCACAGTAATGAACCTAATGCAAAGGAAATCCACAAACAATAGTGAAAATGTGCCAAGTAAGGTCAACACTATGATACTATTCACTGTGAATATATCTGGTGTTAAAAATGGAAATAGGAATAGGGCATTCATGAAATTAAAACTAAGAATACCTGCC
The DNA here is from genome assembly GCA_003707895.3 of Ambrosiozyma pseudovanderkliftii. Classification (NCBI taxonomy): domain Eukaryota; kingdom Fungi; phylum Ascomycota; class Pichiomycetes; order Pichiales; family Pichiaceae; genus Ambrosiozyma; species Ambrosiozyma pseudovanderkliftii. Next base: position 29,601 of record PPLW03000047.1, read on the forward strand.
TATATAATATTCTTTAAAACAAGGTTCCTCAAAATTATGTATGAGCGCTTCACTGGTGAGAGGCTTTGATTAGGTAAACCATATAAAAAAGGGGTATCTAGATATCTAGAACTACTTTTTTTTAATTCTTCTTTTTATTAATTACTTTTCACACAACACATAGAGAACTGCCGAGTTGTCTATAGTATTATGGTGGAATCTGCTGTTTCAGAGACAAAGGAAGGCATCATTGAAAGAACAAGAGAGCCCACTATTGTTTGGAGAAAAAAAAGAAAAGAAAAGAATTTATGAATTTGTAGATTTTTTTAAACTTAGAAAAGAGTGTTTAAGAGTACTAATTGTCGATTTGTATTTTTCAGGGTTAAGTAGTATTACAAATGAAGTAAATGCCAAAGAGCGTATGAAGGGTAAAAGAGTTATTATCTTTGAATTGATTAATTTAGACCACCAGTTACTGTATTGGTTGGTTGCAAAGAAAGTGTGTGTGTATTTAGTGTTTAGTGTTTAGTGTCTAGTTTTCATTCAAAAGACACTTTCAATATCATTTAAATAAAGTAGATATAAATAGTGTTTATTTTATATTAGAATAGTAATAAAATTATATTTTTGGTGTATTTATACTATACGGAGAAAGGTAGAAAGAAAAAAATCAGAAAATGATGGAGCAGAGGATGTGAGATGGAAACTAAAATATGAATGTATATATTATATTTACTACAATTACCATGATGCAGCAGCGTTTTCAGTAGATTCAGCACCTTCAGCAGCCCAGTCAGCAGCTGAAGAAGAAGTTTGACCCCATTCAGCTTCTTCTGGAGCAGCCCATTCGCTTTCAGCAGCTGGAGCTTCTTCAGCTTCTTCACCTTCTTCAGCAGCAGCAGCAGAGGCTTCGACAACTGGTTCTTCTGGGTTTCTGTAGAAGTACAAATCTGGCATGACAGTCCAAGCTTCGGTTCTGTCTGGTAAAGTACCTCTTAATCTTAAAACTTCTCTGGCTAATAACCACCAAACTAAACCGATAGAGTGCTTACCCTTGTTGTTACATGGGATAGCAACATCAACGTATTCAGTTGGAGAGTCAACGTCAGTCAAAGCGATAACTGGAATGTTAACGTATGAAGATTCCTTGATGGCTTGAGCATCAGTTCTTGGGTCAGTAACAATGATTAATCTTGGTTCCTTGAAGGATCTGGTGATATAGTTAGTGAAGTTACCTGGAGTGAATCTACCAGCAATGGCGGTGGCACCAGTGTGGGAAGCGAACTTCAAGACAGCTCTTTGACCGAAAGTTCTGGAAGAGACAGCAACGACATCAGAGGAGTTTGGAATAGCAGCAATGATTCTAGCAGCTAAGACAATCTTTTCCCAAGTCTTGTTGACGTTGATGATGTTGACACCATCTGGTCTGGTCTTGTAGATGTATGGAACGTTATGGACCTATCATAATAATATTAATAATAAAACGTAGAGTTACAATGTTAGTATTTATTTGATAAATTTGAATTTATTTATGAATCGATTTTTTAATTCAATCACAGACTCAAATGCTATGGACACTATTGGATTCTAGATTATTATGGTGGAGCTCAGTTTCTTCAAAAATTCAGGATATGTTGGGATATTCTTGTAGAGTATAAAATATATTAAATAGATGTATATCATCATGAAACACATGTCAAGGATATGATTCAATGTAACCAGTTGCAGATGTTATGAGACTATTCAATATTGGTATACGATATGACCTCCAAATTATAGTATCTTATTGCTTTCTATTTCTACTATATTCTTTTCTTGACTGGGTAGTAACGTAATTTTTCGTTGGAATCATAAATGAAACTGATAAATCATTAATATCATTTTTCGAAGTTACATCAATTCATTCAATCATATCATATTATTTCATTCTTTGTGGTAATGGTGAATATGTTTGTTCCTATTGATTCTGATCATACATTTGTCACTATATCCCCAAAATCTTTCGTCTTTCATGGTTTCTCTTTTTTCTTCTATTTGGATCTCTTGATTCAATATTGTTCATTTCAAAATTGTAATTAATTTCATTTATCACTGTAGTGTATTTAAACATTCGGTCTGGTCTATTTGATTGAACTGTAGTTAATGGTATTTCATTTCCATTCCATGTTGAAAAATCGGGAAACATACGTTAGTGTTCTTGGAACCTAAGTGAACGTTAGCAGCAATCAATAATTGCAAATCTTCAGGAGTTAATGAGAAGTCAGCCATATTGGTGATGTATATATGCTTGTAACTGATGAAAAGTTCTGTGATATCAACGTATACAAGTATGTATTTGAAGATATATAAACCAAGGTTTCTTTTTCGTTAATATTGAAAAATATTAAAAATTTTCCCATACAAACTCTCACTCACCCAAAGGTTAGGCCAGTATGGCGATTGGCAGTGAGTGAGAGACAGACCAAAGAACCATACTGGAGAGAGTGAGAGTGAGAGACTGTAGAGAGAGTGTACAGAGAGAGTGTACAGAGAACCCCATTGAGAGACAGGTACTGTACTGACAGAATCGTCCCTCCAAAGGATCGTTCTCGCGCACATTTGAGGGTTTCTGTGGGTTTGTGTACGCTAACCCTGTGCAAGTGCACGTGCTTGGTTTATCATCCACACCTCACACCAGATTCATCTGGATTCTTCCTTTTTGTTGGTGAGATATACAATTTCCAGGCTGTGCACAACATTCCATTACCTGGCTGTGCGAATTAAAAACTATGGCACGTGACTATGGGGTCGAGATCGTTTAGATAAGGAATTGTTTTTCTATGAGACAGTTCATTAGATCAGATTCCAGTCTAAACCCCGAATTGGCGGGGAGGACGTTTCTTTCTTTGGTAAATTCTACTATTGTGAACGGTTTTCTTTTACCATACATCAGTTGGTTATGTAAATTATGGACAAACGGATAGATCAAGTACATTTACTTATATGATAGACTGACTAAGTTACGTCACATCGTACTGTGATGCGCTATTGGTATTACTATTGGGAGTTGGTATAAGCATCGGAATATATATAACGGTGAAATATCCTTTCCTGTAATATACTTAACCGAAGCTTTACAATAACCTGTATATAGATAGATGTACATATATTTGCTTATAAAAGAATATTCAATTTCTGGTCCGTTTAATTAGGTGGACTTGTGTGTGTATATGTGTTTGCTTTTTCTTTGAAAAGCCTACTTAATTAAACAAGGCTCACACAAACACAATGGCGGAATAGCTTGGGTTCGGTGATCCACAATTTCCATTTGTGATAGTCATAACCACATGTAGCTGAATTAATTCCAATGCACAACCGTTACGTTCAACGGTATAAATTGGAACACGTTTAACCAAGTTCTGTATTCTTTGAATCGACTTATCCACATACTGTTATGTAACGTACAGTACCATCAACGTAACTGATCTGAAACAATTACAAAACACGTTTCGTGCCTTACCTGCCAGATCTTCTCCCCTACTCCTCCGCCTATCAAACGGCCCAGGTGAAAAAAATTCCAATTTGCAGCAGCACACACACAAACAGACACTGTGGGTCCTTATTTTTCTTAACACAGCGCAGATATCGGGTACTTTCCTTTTGTTATCAAAAACGGTTTACATTTTACATATTCTACTATTCCAATTCGCCCTATTTCAACTTATTCCAACTTAGGTTGATCATAGATTATCATCTCCAGTTATATATATTTATACATCATCTGAAATCATTCACTGCCACTGTGGTGTTAAGATGTATTTGTATTGCTGGTTAGTTTTGTTGATTGAATGAAACTACTCCATTCCACAGATATATATATATATACACATACACACATTAAACGTTCAAACAACCAACAAGAGAGGAACGGAAACAATACGGTATTCCATAAGTATGTCACAGAACCACAATCCTGATCTACAAGATGAATCTACACTTCATCTTGTATCAGAGATCATACTAAGTTGGATACCTAGAATACCATCTAAGGATAAATCAAATAAAAGAAAGAAACTCAGGAAGACTTTGACACTCAATTACGGTTACATCACTTTCATCATCACAATCTTGTATCTAATCCTGATCCCATATTGGAACACAATAACTAAAAAATTATTCTCCGGAGTTTACAGGACAATCGTGAAACGGATCAAACGTGTGGAAAAGGGTCGGAACAATTCCTTCATGCTGAACCTTCAAGTGATCCGGATTATTGTCATTTGGTCGGTGATATTGGGTTCGTTGTCGTTACTACAAACGTATTCAGACCTTCAATTCATAGCTGCAAGATTGGGAAGAGTCGCCACTTACTGTCTCCCCACTGTGTTGTTTTTAACATTACGTCCATCTCCGTTACCACATACTTTGTACCTTTCATTGATCCCAATTCATAAATGGCTTTCGAGGATAGTGGTGCTTCAAAGTTTGTTACACACTGTGTTTTATCTTATCATCTTCAAAGAAAGGCACACGTTGTCTAAGGCTATCAGGTTGGATAACTTGTTTGGTATCTTTGCCATGACAGCATTCATTGCCATCTTCGTGACATCGTTACCCATCGTTAGACGTGCTTGTTACAATGCTTTCTACATAAATCATTACATTTTCACTTGGGTCGCTGTAATCACATTATACTTCCATGTCAGACCAGGAATTCCATATTTAACTGCTCTTAACTGTGGTATTTTGGTTCTTCAAATTGGTTACAGATTCTGGATCACCAAGGAAACAACCATTCAAGCGACAAAGATATCATCAAACCTGATCTTGGTCACTCTTCCCAACGATTCCATCTCATTAAAATCGGGATTACCAGGGTGTCATTTAAGAATGATTGACTTTGACAAAGGGAATTATTTCAAACAGTTTGTTAAAAATGTCTTGCTGCCTATTCAACATCCATTCACGTTGTCCACCCTGCCAATTGATGAAACACAAAAGCTTATTGTGAGAAGAGGTAATTTTCAATTAAGTTCCCAAAAGAGATACCTGATAACTGGGTCCTTTCTGCCTCATCTTCATTTTATCCAGGCAATTAAAAATCCAAACCCTAAATCGCTACTTTTCAGAACCCATGTTAAGAAGTGTTTAATTGTCGTTGGTGGATCTGCCATCAGTTTTGCACTCCCGATTCTCAGAACGTTAAGTTACAATGGTGCAATGGTTAAAATCATTTGGGTTATCAGGGATCATGAAGATCTTAAAATCTTGGATTATTTCAACAATATATTGGTCAATGATGATTGTATCGATATCTTCATCACTGGTAATTACGCAGAGGATGAAAAGATCAATTTCAAAAAAGCAGTTGAGGAATTACATAGAAGAAGAAAGGCTTTAGAGGCAACGGAAATGGAAAGAATGTTGAGTGGTGATTACTCTCATGAAAAGCAACATGAAGCCACATCTAAGAGCTCTCTTCCAAAGTTTTCACCCTCAGTAAACTATGGATCCACCAACGAAAATGAAATTGACATCAACCAACTAATGGAATCTGAATTGGGGTTCGAAAGACTAGCAAATAAAACTAGACACAGTTACATTTCTTTGAGAAACCATCAACAAGCCACAGGGTATTCCTTTGCGGCAGAACGGAAATTCGAGAATGTTGATTTGGAATTGGACAAGACTTGTAAACCTATCAAATCTGCAAGTACCTTGTCTACAGCATCGACAAATACAGCTGGTAGTAACGATATAAATCTCTATTCTCCCAACGTGTTGCTCAATTCCTCCACGGATTCACTTCATCCAAATGCCAACAATCCAAGTTTAGGTTTTTCAGGAAATGAAACGACTTCACTAGATGGTCAGTCACATTTTACAACATTCTCCAGTCCAAGGGGTTCCTCCTCTGGGTTATACGATGACTTGTCTGATTACTGGATCTTAAAGGGGTTGTCATGTAGAATTGAGTTTGGAAGACCAAAACTGGGTCTATACTATTACAGTTGGTGTATTGGATCATCATGTATAGGTCCGTTGGTTGAATTGAATACAGGTAAGTCCGTTTGTTGTAATGAGATAACAAAACGAGCCAGAGAGTACCCCAATGACAACGTTACAGAAACTCCGAGATACAAAAAATCTAATGGGAAATTATTGGGTGAAGACGTTGAAGATGAGATGTTTTTAAACGACCAATTCCTTAAGAACAGACAAGACAGATTTGCTAATAAAGGTGGTGAATTGGATGAAACGATTTGGGTCATTGGAGCTGGTCCAATAGGGTTGGTCGATAAGGTTAGACTTTGGGCTAACGATTGTGGGTTTAATTTCCATGCTGAAAGCTTCAGTGTTTAATGTCTTAATGTCTATATCATAATAACATACCACTACTAACACTAGTGGTAATATTTTTTACTAAGCTATATTCTATATATATATTTAATTAATTTGCCAAGGAGGGCACAACAATATAATGTTTCACATATTCATGCTCAGATATGGGGGACTCTATGCGAGAACAAAAGATAAAAAGGGAACAGGGTATTTCTACATACTGTAACTTATCTAAAACTTCCCTCTGTTTCTTCATAACAATCATATTTGCTATAAGATAACTGCTACCCTTCTTCTCCCTCCACCAGTTAAGGGTGAAACAAGGAAACAGAAAGAAAGAAAGAAATTACATCGGAATGTCAAAAAAAACTAAAAGAAGGCCATCCCATTTTCAGTTACATTTCGTTGTTAGCAACGAACAAACTTATAACAACATCACCGATAGATTCATTTCCAGTTTGAGTGACAATAATAATTTAAGACTACATAAAACTACAAGATTCGAAGAGAATTCCGGAAGACCAGAGGAGAACGAAAATGACAGTTTGTTTGTCAACCAAACTCGTTTCAATGAGAATTCTGTCTTTGACCCAACCCCATTGTTAATGGACAATAGTTTCGTCTTTGAGACTAATACATCATCAAGTACTTCTAACCAATTAACTGGTATCCAAGAGACACTGGATTTTAGAAATATCCACGAACAGGAGTCAATTGAGGGATCTTCAAATATTGTTGATAGGAAGCACAACCAACTAAAAGAAACAGTTGCAAATGCCTTAGGTTTGGATCTATCATATCGAATTTTAACATTTAAACCATTACGGGTTAGAAAGCCAAGGAATAAATATATGTTGACCCATGGGGTAGGTACAGATTTGGCGATTTCACGGTTGGAGTACAATGATGGTAGAGATCAAGTATCTATGAAAATAGAAATAGACAAAAGGACCCCTTGTTATTCCGCCTTGGATGCACCTGGGTTGCAAGATGATTTCTACTCAAACGTAACTTCTTGGTCAAGAACTAGTAATACACTAGTGGTTGGTTTAGGATCAGGAGTGTTTATTTGGAAGATGGGTTGTGTCACAGTACCTCTTGAACCATTGCCAGATGATGAAGTTTCCTGTGTATCTTATAGCGATCATGATATTTTGTTGGTTGGCACAAAACAAGGGAAAATTGCACTTTACGGTCCTAATTCTTTGAGGATTGATGTCGAATTCTTTATCAAAGAAAATTTCGGGATATGTTGTGCTTGCTGGATCCCAGATAGCAGTATGGCCTTTGTTGGTAATTATGATGGCGATGTCTCTTTATTCGAGGTAGAATATCGCCCAAATGGATTTCCCTCATTAGTGTTAACAGATTTGTCTACATTTAAAATAACTGATCAACAAATCTGTGCTATTGCTGTTAGCTCTGATAAGAGACAGCTTACGGTGGGGATTAATGATAATGGTTGTAGCGTATGGAATATTTCAGACCCTAAAGACCCAATTTTCCAATTCTTCTTACCCCACAATGCAGCTGTGAAGGCTGTTGCGTACTGTCCATGGCTCCCAAGTTTAATTGCCACTGGCGGTGGATCAAAGGATGGCACCATTAAATTCTGGCATGCTGGCACCGGAACATTATTAAGAAGTCATCTGACCAACCATCAAATAACGTCTCTTATCTGGAGTCACTCTAAGAAGGAAATATTAGCCACATTTGGATTTGGTTCTACTAGATATCATAATGTAAAGTCGAATTTAGTGACTGTATACTCTTACCCTTCAATGAGGGTTCAATTACAAACTCCAACAGAGAGTAAAACAAGGATACTCAATGCTCAATTGTCATACGACTCTAAACTTATTTGCGCTGCTGTTAATAATCATTCCGTTAGAATTTACCCTATATGGGAGTCTAACTATGAGTTAAAAAATGGTGATTACCACGTTGATTTGTTGGGAAGTGAGTTGCTTGAATTGGAGGAAGAAGTTATTGATAGCAGGTTTGACAGCAGTTTTGATAGCATTAGATGAACAAGATCATGCACATGTTCTTTCTTTCCTTCCTTTTTCTTTCTTTCTTTCTTACTTGTTTTTTTCCTTTTTTTTTTAATAATCTATATTATACTCAATACAACCGATTTTATACACCCATAAACATATATACAGTAGTGCTCAAGAAGACACCCCTTCCAGCTCATCCTTCAATTTCTCATTCAGTAGCCTTTTCCAATGATTTCTATTTCTATGGATAGGAACACTATCGAAATGAAGCAGCACAATCAATACCACAAGCAAGAATGCAATAACACTACTCGGAGCAATCATTTCTCTGAAGATTCTCTTATTAATAATTTTTTGATAGGGGCAATTACCGTATAGACCTGATATCCAACAATTTCTGGAACTCAACGAGTTTAGATCAATCCATACACCCTCTTGATCGTCAGGGATACTATTCATCAACAACTTTTGGAAAAGTGGAGAAGTGGGTAGAGCAAGTTTCCAATGATCATCTCCCAAATTGTCACATTCATCAAATGCATTACTGTAATCTGTTTTCTTCTTCACTATAGTAAAGTCAGTGAGATTGTGTTTGCTTTGGCAAAAGCTGTAATACTCGTCATCACAAGACGCCACTACCCATCCTTTCTTAGTCACAATGGCACATCTATCAACATCTAAATCAAAATTAGGATCATCAACCACAAAGCTAGTGTTCACATCGATGGTGTAATTCAAAGAAGATGGCAGTGTGATGATGGGTTCATTTGGAGCCCATGACCAGAACATATTTTCTAAATACGTTTCAATTTCCTCCATCGTGTCAAAATAATGACTCACCATTGGACTGTAACCACAATACATCGTGTCTTTGAAGTCATCTATATTGAAAGGATGTTCATTAGAATCATAAGCAAACCGGAAAGTAGTTCCATTGAAATCGGATGTCGATATGCATTGAACATTTCTGAAATCGACAAACTCTGTCCTGAGTGTCACTAAATCCGATGAAATTGGAACAGTAAGTGAATCAGAGAAAAACACAGACGGTTCAGTACTACCACCTATTATTGCATCACTATCTATTACGCCCAAGTCGGTCTCTATAACAATAGGTATCACTCTCATAATTTTATCCATAAGCAGATCATCCAACCTTGGTACATTGTTCAAAGACAACTCCAGCGTAGTAGTGCGATACGATAACACGTCGAATGACTTGTATAATGATGTAACCCCTGTTCTAGACTTTTCCGTTGTAACATTTACAGAGTGTAGGTGTAGTAATAGGTAAATTGCATTTGTACTGAGTTGAGTTGTCGATAGCTCCATATAATTGTTGAGTCCATGAAGTAAACTTGTAACATTGAAATTAGATGATGGGTCACAGACAATCTTGGATGAATTGGACCATGTTTCTCCAGGACACAGACTCCAGTCTTTATGATAATTGTTATAATATAAATCGACACCGTAAGACTCAATACCAAGGGAAAGCATATCTCCAATTACCTCTAAAGCATCCTGATTGTAACCGACCACATTGAACACAGTGTTAGATAAATTCACTCCTGCAACGACATTTGAAGCTACCGTTATATTAGCAGACACATCTCTTTGAGTTCTTGCAGCAATTATCCGATTTGCATGTGAGATCGCCCAATCGTTTGATGATGATGATGATGATGATGATGATGACGACTGATAAGCTAAAATTGTCTTTATCAAAGTGTTGATTATAAGACAAAGGAGAGTGAAGTTCATTTTCTTTCTTGACTATGTTTGCTTGTTTTCTTTTCTGTTCTTAGTTATTGTAATTGTTACTTGTCATTATCTATCCTAAGAAGGCTAATGCTTGATGATTTTCACACTGAAGGTATATTCCAAATTACCCCCGTAAAATGATAACTTTTGCATTGCTAAATGTAATGTATCTCGTTTACATGTTTGTTTATGTTCGCTCGGTAAGAATTTAACCCCGATGAGGAAGGGTACACCCGAATCAAATTTCGTGAACTCGATACCACCTAAATCAATGTTTTTTTGACCAATTCGTAATTTTTAAACAGTCAATTCATCTAACTGTTCATTTTTTTCCATTTACCATATCCATATACATATTAGATTTTAGCATCTCTACACGGATATGGATGGTTTATACTACTCCTTTGGAGAGGCTATTGCCAGTTCTCTGTTCATTTTGCCATTAAAGTCATATTTTCAAGAAACCAATATTCAAGTTGACTACCCATTTATAGATGAGATATTCCATTACACACAAACCAAACAATACTGTGATGGTAATTTCAAAGATTGGAATCCCAAAATTACTACTCCTCCAGGTCTTTACTACCTTGGATATGCATACACAAAATTAATGGATGTTGAATGTTCGTTGGAGAATTTAAGATTGGTTAACCTTCTCGGTGGGTTGGTTATCGTTCTTCTGACATTTTTCATTAAGAGGAAGTTTAATGATGCATCCTTGTCATCAATATCCATTTTCTTATGTCCCTTGTTAACGATATATTACTCATTGTATTACACTGATGTGTGGTCTACTGTGTTGATCTTTGCCAGTTACACCATTGTGTTGTGTGAACCAACTGAACTACCCTTGATGAATTCCGCTTATGCCGCATTTCTTGGTTTGTTGAGTCTTGCCTTCAGACAGACAAACATCATCTGGAATGCGTTCATAGCTGCTGCGTTGATAGATAGAAAGGTTAAAAAGGAAAAACTTTACAAATACCAATATCTCTCAGATGATTTGCTTGTCTTTGTGAGGCAAGCATTGAAGAATTGGATTGTATTGTTGCCATTTGTGGGTAACTTTGTCTTATTTGCCGTGTTTTTGTTCTACAATGGTGGAATCACATTCGGTGATCAAGAAAACCATGAAGTTGTGTTCCATGTTGTGCAAATTTTCTACTGTTGCACATTCTTAACTGTGCTCACCATCCCATTGTGGTACTCGTATGAATTTATGTACCAATACTTGGTCGATAATTTCTTCAGAGTGCAAGGGTTGATGTTCAACTTAGGTTGGATTCCTGCAATCGTGTTTTTGGTGTCTGAATTCACTGTGGTTCATCCCTTTGTGTTATCGGACAACAGACACTACACTTTTTACATCATGAGAAGACTCATTTTAGCTGATCAATATTCAAAGTTTAAATGTGCAGCCGTGTACCATTTCTGTTGTTACACCGTGTATAAGCAAATTGTATTGAGTATCAAAAAAACAGAAATATCACCATCATCTCTGGTGATGTGTTTGGCGTTCTTTGTGTGCATGTATTTGACATTGGTGCCATCTCCATTGTTTGAACCAAGATACTTTATTCCTGCATTTGTGTTTTTCAGAACTCTGATATCACCAAGTACACAACCAATGACTACCATAGTATTTTTCAGACAATACAACAAGGTTATCAGACTCGTTGCTGAAGCGTTCTGGTTTTTCCTATGGACTCAAGCCTTGTATATGGTGTTTTTGTCATTTACATTTGACTGGCCAGATGAGGTCCACCCTCAAAGAATCATCTGGTAGTTTTGTGTAGAAGTAGTTCAAAATTAAGATATTTTAAATAAATTTTATAAATTCTGTGTATATAATCATGTATATCGATCAATGTGTATGATATTGTAAAGTAATGCACTTTTTTTTTGTTATTATTGTATGTATCTGTTAGCCTACCCAACTCCACGAGAATCTCAAATGGTGATGACCTCCCGATTGGGACATGCGACTCCGCAGTGGTTCCGCTAATTTTGTTTTCAATTCAGTTTTTGTAAACCGTCAAATTGTCTTGATGTAATGTACACATCTGTTTAACAACCAAGTTGAATAATGCTTATATGAATCAATCCCATCAATAGCAACATGTGTATCTTATTATCGTCAAAATTACACCCGGATTACCCATTGGTTGTGCTATCTAACAGAGATGAGTTCTTCATCAGGCCAACTCAGCCAGCGTCATTTGTCGATGAGACACAGAACATTTTGTCACCGTTGGACATGGCCAGATCTGAACATGGAACATGGATTGGAGTGTCAAAGACGGGGAGAATAGCTGTGCTAGTCAATTACAGAGAGAAGTTTGAGAAGAATCCAGTGAGTCAGATATCCAGAGGCAAGATTCCTCAGATGTTTTTAAATTCCCAATTGGAACCAGATGAATGGGTGGAACACATCAAGAAGGAGACAAATAACTTTGAAAACATCGGTGGGTTTTCGTTGATGTTTGGTAAATTGGAATACGACGAATGTACCAAGTCGATCAAACCACTGAACATTATATCTAATAGAAGGGATGGGAAAGTTGTCGTGTTCCATGGTAAAAGTTCAACGAACTTAGTTGGGCTATTGGAGAATCCATCCACCATTGGGTTGTCCAATTCATTGTACACTAATCCATGGCGTAAAGTCGTTGAAGGGCAAAAGGACTTGCGTGACATGATTGGCCAATCTATTAAGGAAACGTGGCATCAAGATGTACTTATAGAAAATTGTTTCAAACTGTTATCTAAATCCAATCCAGGTGATTACAATGATTGGAGTAAGATGACTTACAAGGAGGCATTTGAACAAATGCCAAATTCTATATTCGTTCCACCTGTTCACACACAGGATGAGACTAACACTAGGCTTCCTACCATATCGAAGGTTAGTAGTTTGCAATTGCATGGAGTTTACTACGGTACGAGAGCACAAACAGTCATCCTTGTCGATAAGTTTGGTAACTTGAAATACGTGGAGAAGAATTTACATTCAACTGATGATTTATCAGAGGAACCAACGTTGAATACGTATGAGTTTAAGATAACCACTTGGGACAAGGACCAACATCTAACACAATTGTGACTGGCTGGACGATGACCTATCATTGATTGTTTAATCTAAAAGTGAACAAAAAAAAAGTATTTTATGAACGGACATTAGAGTAACCGCCCTCCCGTTTTCTTGTTGTGTTTACCTACCTATTTCTATAGATTAAGTTAATGTTATTACATTAGTCGTTATCCTTAGTGTCACTTTCTTTATATACATTATTTAATGAATTGAAATGAATGTATTACGTAATGCAATAACGTATACGTATGGTCGATCGACCCAAGTGAAAATTTCGACGCAAAGAAGCCAACGGGGAATAATTTTTTAGATAACCTACTCGGTCAAGTCCGGTGAGTTCAATTGGCTATCGATTAGGCGAGACAAGATGATGGATGTCGTTTGGTGAATCATCCAACCAACCCACCATTACAATTGATCAAGATTGTGTAAACTGTGGATTTCTGGTACATATCCCTTTTTTTTCAATTCGTTTGGTATTTGTTGCAAATTTGTGTTCCTGTTTTCTTTCTTTTCAACTTGTACAAATACTTGTTTTATTAGATCCATAAGTTTAAACAATCCAATAACAATGTCAGTTTCCATTTACTCTGAAGAAAAGTTTCAAGAACAAATTGTTCAAAGATATACAGGTAAGTCTAACGTTCTTTCTTTTTTTCTTTTTCTCTTTTTTTTTCTTCGTCAGCTTCCAATTACTCAACATAATACTAACTACAAATAATTGATTAAAATGTACAATAGATATCATTGGTGAAAAGTTGGGTGGTAAGATCATTGCATTCTCTGATGAATGGTTTGCTGCTGCTGAAAACTTGATCAAGCCAAAGGCTCCAATTAGAGACCCATCCAGATTCACTTATGCCGGTGCTTGGTACGATGGTTGGGAAACGAGAAGACACAACACCAATGAATCCGATTGGGTTGTGTTCAAGATGGGTGTCTCATCTGCTTCCTTGATTGGTTGTGAAGTTGACACTGCCTTTTTCAATGGTAACCATGCACCTTCCATCTCTGTGGAGGCTACAACATTAGCTGATGACTCTCAATACCGTAGTGCTAAATGGGATGTGGTCATTCCAAAGACTGAATGTGGTCCATCTCAAAGACATTTCTTTGTCAGAGAGGAAAGCACTGAAAAGAAATACACCCATGTCAGATTACAAATGTACCCGGATGGTGGTATTGCCAGATTCAGATTGTACGGTACTGTGTTCCCAATCATTCCCCAAGACACTTCTATCTTGCTAGACACTGCCAGTGCTGTGGAAGGTGGTGTCTGTGTGTCATTCTCAGATCAACATTTCGGTTCTGCTGATAACTTGTTGTTACCTGGTAGAGGTCATGATATGTCTGACGGTTGGGAGACTAAGAGATCTAGAACTCCAAACCATGTTGATTGGGCTATCATCAAGTTAGGTCACAAGACTAACATTAAAAACATCACTGTGGACACTGCTCATTTCAGAGGTAACTTCCCACAATACATCACTGTGCATGCATTGAACACTACATCTGCTTCACCAAGTGTTGATGACGCCCACTGGGAAACCATTGTCGACAAGACCAAGACTGGTCCAGATAAGGAACATGATTACGAAATCACATTAGATAAGGTTTACACTCATGTTAAATTAACTGTCATCCCTGATGGTGGTGTTAAGAGATTGAGAGTGTTGGGTACTGTTTCCGCATGATCTGGTCATGGTTAAGCTAGTCTTAGAAAAAAAACAATTTTTTTACAAATATTTACAATTACATACCTTTTATATCATTATATATATATATATATATCAGTTTTCTTTATATCTTTTCAATGTGCAAATGAAAGTTAGATTTAAATGTAAAATAGATGAACGGAGTAATAGATTAGGTCCCCACAAATTGAAAAAAAAAATATTTTTTTTCACACTGAGTGAAAAGATTTTATAGAGAGAGAAAAAAGAAGAATTCACAATTGCTTGTAAACGACTGATGAGTTACTTGTGTTGTGAAATGGAATAGTCAAAAAAAGACTAGAATATATATATATAATACAGTTGAAATTAGCATGGAGACTTTGTTAAGAAGGATCAGACAAAGAGTTCAAGTGTCGTCGTTGAACTTAGAGAAAACGTTCACTAACGATGAAGAGCAATTCATAGTCAGTTTACCAGATCAAGAGAAACTGTTAAAGAACTTGCATGAGATAAGTGAATACAATGCATATTACAGTAAACTAGTTCTCAAATCATTGATCAATTTGATGGAACAAGCGCATAACGAGATCATCGATGAAGTGTACGAGACATTGTACGAGTTATTACCGATGCCCGCATTGAGTCCCACTGACACTGATCTGATATCGTATTCAATAGTACCTGACACTGTGAATTCCAATGATGATAAGTGTATTCTGATCAAGGAATCACAGAACCTAATATCTGGATTGGGCACTACGGGGTTACGAACATGGGAGGCATCGTTGTACCTTACCCAATACTTGTTAAAGAAATTACTCGATGATGTTGACAACAGTATGCGAGCCAATTTCCAGGGGAAAACTGTGTTAGAGCTTGGTTGTGGTACTGGGCTCATTGGCATGGCATTGTTCAAGTACTACCCGGAGAAAATGCAAAAATTGATCATGACAGATGGTGATTCACAGTTGATCGATAACATGTCACATAATTTGCACCTGAATGGGATAACGTTACATGAGAGAGATGAACTAGAAGTGACCAAACTTTGGTGGGGAGAGGACAATTTACCAGAGACCCATATAGACACCATCGTTGCTGCAGATGTCACGTACGATTCATCTATCATTCCATATTTGATAGATGTCATCACGGAGGCAATGAGTGATGGTGACAGGGGGGAATTTGGTCCTGTGAATAAGGTTTACATTGCCGCTACAGTGAGAAATTTGGACACCATGGACACTTGGGAGGAGTATTTGAATATGGGTGTCATTGACAAGATGTGGAGTTGGCAGGTGGCTGATGTGAAACCACAATTGAATGAACCAATTGCAGATGACGAGAGTGTTTGGTATCCTGTGGGTACCCCTGAGATTAGAATTTATGAATTGACAAGAGTCAATTGAATGAATAAAGTAAAATCGGGTGGTACATATTAATGCAAAAAAAAAGATTCTATAGATTAATGGTATAATAATAATACAATAATAATAATAAGAAAGAAGAAAGTAAAAATGGTATGATTGATTAAAAATACTAAACCTAACAAAACTTTTAACAAAACGCGTTAGTTTTATATAAAAGAATATAATCATTGTTCAAGAGAAAATTACCAAACCCAATTTAAAATGAACTGATTTTTAAATCCATTCATCTATTTGAATGAACATGTCTTTTTTTTTTCTTCATGGTTTCTGTTCTGGCTTTAAAACATAATATAATTATAATAATTATAATAATATATACCCATTGTGTTATTATATAACTATTAAATGCACATACAGAAACTCATATAACGCGTTTATTATTTTGAAAAAAAAATTTTACATATAAACTAACTGAATGTCGACTAGTTTCGACAATAAATTACTAGTTTAGTTTAGTGTATATATATATATATATGTAATATATAATAGTTCGAAAGAACTAGTTTAGTGCTATAAACTTGAAATGTCGACTGAATGATTTTGTATACTAACTTAACTAGTATGTTTTACGTGTTTTATACTTTCTTTGATGAATCGTCGTTAAAAATTGGGTCTATCGACGCGTAAAATAATTAACTTGGTGTAATTAATCCATTCCAATAACAACCAAACAGATATACATACATTTATGTATCATAAATTATGGATCATATTGAATAAATACTATATCCTAATCCACATATATATATATACATATATATACACACACATATACTAAATCGGCCTCTGGTGTTTGGTATGTCTGGTCTCTCTCTATAAAAGAAGAAGAAAAAAACACAATATTTCCCAATTAGGAAAATGATGGGCGTTGACAAGTAGTCCTCGCTCAATTGGGAAACATGGTAAACAAATTACTCAATTCGGGAACACTATAATACACAGTAATATTTTTTTTTTGTGTGTGTGTGTGTGTCGAAAACAAAACAAAGGAAAGAAAAGGGAAATAAAGGGGAACAAGGTAAATATGCTAAGTAATAAGAAAAAAAAAAGGGAACGTAAAACGTAAAATTACCATTCATTAAACTTGTTTGTACATTGGTTTTGGTTGGGTTTGCCTTTTGTTATATATTAAAAAAAACTATTACAATTTACTAAAGTCAATCAAAATTAGGGGAAGATCCATTTTTCTTTTTCTTGTTACTTTCTTTTCTGTGTTTTGTTTCTTATATCCCTTACTTCCAATTTCATTTGTACATTCTTTCCGATCAGTTCCTTCCCATCCAACTATCATTCATTCATTCATTCATTCATTTTATTTATATATTCCATTTATTCACATATCAATTACCAGACACCAATTACCAAATTACCAAATTACATATTTCGCCCTTGTTTATCGAGATTCTCTCATTTGTACATTAATTTATTCAATCCATTGTATTTCTATCAACTATATATACAATTATAATAATAAACCAGTTAATTATTTTTTTTTTTTTCATCACCAACACATTTGTATAAGTACCTCCGATGATGGAATCTACTGGGTTTGATAACATCACTCCAATGGTGCTGGGAGACACACAGTTGCCTCAAGAGAATATTGTTCGTACGCCTATCCATTCAACGTTTAAAATAAACTCTAATAGCAGTCACCACCAACACCATCATAACTACCAGAATAATTCTGCAATGAACAGTTCAGCGTCCACGCCAACGATGAAACACACTCCTCTACAAGATAAATTAAACATCATGGATAGTTTGACATCGTCTCCTAAGAAATACTCTGTCAATGTCAATGTCGGTAACAGTGCCAGTAACACGCCTGTCTCCACTCCAAGTATGAACCATATCAACACCACTACCGGCGGTTACACCGATTACAAGAAAATGGAACGGTCATTCGCTGATTCCATCATTAAAAACAAGGACTTGATACGAGAGCAAGAGAGACTGGAATCAGAATTATCCAGTAAGGATAAAATCATTGAACTGAAAAACGTCAGAATCAATGAATTGATTCAAGAAAACGGACATGCCGTGAATGAACTCAGAACAGAGAGAGAATTGAATCAAAAGGAATTTGAATCATGGACTGAGACTAAATCCAAATTGGAACGGAAAATCAAGGATTTAAACAAACTGTTACAAAATTCCATAGATGACCATAAGGCATTGGAGATGTCGAGAGCTAACAGTGTCAACAATGTTACTTCAGAGGATGTTGTCAAACAAAGAGAAGAATTGGAGAAACTTCATAAAAGAATCAAGATCTTGGAGAAGGAAAATGAATTAGAGGTCCACTCTAAGATGATCATCATTGATGAATTGGAGATGTTGAAGGAAAGATTCAGTGAATTGCAATTAATGTACGATCAATTGAAGGATGAATACCATCAAGTTGTGTATGAGATCAGTGGTATTCAAGATGAACAAGACGATTCAGAGAATGATAACGATTTGGAAAATGATGATGAATTTGTCGATGTCAATGATAACTTTTTAACTAATAACCGGTCTTTGGATTCAATAGATGATGAGCAAGAAGGTGCTCTAGAATATATGAAACAATCATTAGCTGATGAATTGAATGAATTCGGTGGATTGTCTCAAAGTAGAGTTTCCTCTGGTGCATTCAGTAATGCCATTGCCATGAGTAAAAAACGGAATGGTAACACCAACAACAATCAATCGAGAAAATCCAGTTACCGTCATTCTAGTTTCAACAAGATTTTAAAAGACATTGAAATTCAAGCATTAGAACAGAAATACTCACAAGAGATGATGAAATTGGATTTCCAATTGAAATCGTTACAACTGCAAAATGACAAACTACACGCTTACATTGGTTTCATCTTGCAAAAGAGTAAATCGGATGATGGTGATGACAATTTGATCTTTAAAGACACATTCAACTATGAATACTCTGATGAGATCAACATACGAAGTGCTAAGAAGAATTTAAAATCCATCATCAGATCTGCATCTGCATTACCTATTAGACCACAATCATCTCCATCGTCGAATGAAAACTCTGGTATGTCCAGATCTTCTTCTGGTAACAAGAGATGGTCATACAACACTAATGGATCCTTATCCGACAATGAAATGGACACTGGTCGTAACATCATCTCAATGGATGGTAACATCAATCACAACCACAACAACCACAACAACCACAAACACAACAATAATAGCAACAACGTGAGTAATCCATTTGACAATGCCGAGGAAGAAGTGGACTATGTTGAGATTGGAGATTTAAGTGATCTTTGCACCACTGACTTTGAAGAAGATGAAGACGATGACAATCAAGGAAATCAAAACGATTCATTAAATGTGTCGTTCACTGTTGATTTGACTCCTGCATTGACCATTAAAAAGAAAAAGAGATCTAGATTGTTCAAGAGAACTCCAAAGAACCAATTGCAAAAATTGACCGTGTTTGGATCTCCATATTCAAACCATTCTCAGGGAAGTACCACGCCAAACGGATTATTACCAAAGAGTTCAGTGAGAAGTTTGAGAAAGTATGCATCGAATTTAGCATTGATCGGTGAAGTCGCTGAAGAAGAAGACGATGAAAAGGACCACATTGCTGTTGGTACTAATGATGCGATTCAAATCTCCGCTGCCACTGCCACTGAAACTGAAACTGAAACCGGTAATAAGACAATTTTGAGCAATTACCCAGAGTTGTTGAAAAGATTCAGTGAATTGAACCAAAGTGTTGGCGCACAACGTGGATTCCCATTGGTGTTTGAAGAGTTGAGCAGTGGAGATGAAACATTAAAGGAAACAGAGCAGGATTACATAAATAAGATTCAAAAATTAAATGACACTAGTAGAGAGGAAGTGTTTGACAACGAAGAAGAATTCAACAACAGTGAATTTGATGAGGACACAGATTGTGATGGTGATTTCACCATTGCCGTCACACAAAGAGAATTGGATATGTTTAAGATCATTCAATTGAAGAATTTATTCTGTCCAAAGCATTTCATCTTCCAATGTTGTTGTAAATCACTGGATCTGATTGATTCAAGATACTATTACTTGGCCATCAGTCCAGTTTCCATGATTGGATCTCGTTGTTGTCAAGTGGATGAAGATGAAGATATTGAAGATGACGTTGATTAGTGTATTATTTATTTGATTCCTTTTTTTTCGCTTGGTTTGGGTTTTCCTTCTGTTTTAATTTTTTACTTGGTTGTGTTCTTTATTATTGTTGTTATTTGTCTTACTACGATCGTTTTATTTCTTTCTTTAACTTAATAGTTTATCATTTCATTCAGTTCTTTCCTTTTTTTTTATTTCATTTTATTTATATCATTTGTTACATACATACACATACATATACTTCCTTACTTACATACACTCATTTATTTCATTACAGTTATATGCATTAGTTTTATTCTTTTTTTTAAAGGAAATATAATTCAAAAACCATAATTAAAAGAAGTAAAAGTAAAAGTAAAAATAAATATACAATAAACAAGGAAGCAAAGATAATCTAGAGAAAATACAAGGGGGGGCATTGTTGAAGTTGTGTTAAGTCATTAGTAAAGTTGTTGTTGTTGTTGTTGTTGTTGTTGTTATTATTATTATGTTTTTTTTTGTAAAGTAAATGGTACGGTAATTATTTGTTCATTTTGTTTGTTAGTTATTTTTTATTTACCTGTAGATCCTGTTCTTTTCTTTAATTTTCTACGTCTACCATCTTTGAATAAATAAAAATGTTTATGGTCACCACTGTCACTGCTCCGTCTGTAACAGCAACACCCTGGTTTCAACAGATCATTTTGTTGTTGAGGAGTTTGACTCATATGCATCAAGGTGTTAAGTGACACCGATGATTCAGACATTGGTAATTCAGAGTCACCATTGGAGTGTAATGGTGATATTTCCCGTTGGCAAGTGGTACATTGAACTTGGCAAGTGGTATTTGTCGTTGGCTCCACTGACGTGGTCGTTGGTGATAGTTCTTCTAAATCAGATCCTGTATTTGTATTATTGGTATTGGTGGTTATCTGTTCATTAAACGTAAATGAATTCAATTCCTGATTGGAGTTAGACTTGGATGTAGATGTAGATGCGGACGTGGACGTGGACGTGGATGTAGGCGTAGACGCAGAGTTCAAGTTTGAGTTCGAGGTAGATGTCAAATCTCCCTTGGACACTCTAGGTAGCGATGATGACGTTGATGACACAGACGCCAATGATAATCTAGTCAAATGGTCACCCAGAAGTTTCTCATCGTAGAATTCATCGTCATTCCCATCACCATCGGTGGCCTTGCCGTACAAAGGATCATCATATGGATTGTTATTATTGTCACTGTCCTCCGGTGTGGTGCCATCGGAAACTCCACCACCACCAGTAGATTGAATGGTGGAATGACTTATACTTTTAGGTCTTGGATCATGAGGTCTAGCTATTTTATTAGACAAGTTATCACTATGTTTGTAATAAATGTAATTATGAAGTGCCATTGTGTCAAAGAGAATAAATGATAAATAAATAAAAATTGAGGAGTAATGGTCTATAAATATGCTAACGTGTATCCATGCATGGAACCATTAAAAAAAAACACTTCAACAAAGTTTCTTCTTATTCGTCTTGGTCTTGGTCTTGGTCTTCAAATATTGGATAAATATCAGAATTATCTAATATAAATTTGAAATAACGATATCTAGTATCAAAAGTAATCGATTAAAAGTCACTGAAATTGAAATTGAAACTAAAACAAAGTGAAAAAAAGAACAATAGAATATTGGAATCTTGAGGGACAAAAAGGACCGATGCTCTTTTTCTTTGTAGTTTAATTTTTTTTTCTCTCTATCTGTCTCTTAGATCTTATATCTGTAAGGGATTTTGATCAAATATGGGTACAAATTGTATACACAAACGATATATTGATTGATAAATGATTTAATTTAAAAAGAAACCACACCACAACAACAACAAAGAAAGAAGGGAAGAACCCAATTTTACAATTTTACAATACAATTCCCCTTTCCTTTGCCCTTCCTTTAAATTTTTTTTTTTTCACCTACCAAAATAATAAATGTATGTAATGGGAAAGGGAACAAAAGTAAAAGTTCCACTCACTCAGCTCCCGAATTTTTACTTTAGTTAACTAAGGAACAAGAACAAGACAGTTAAGTGAGAGAGAGAGAAAGAGAGAGAAAAAATGGTTCGATTTTTTTTTTTTGTAGTAGCTCAAGATGGAAGGTGGGGTAGATAGTGGGGTAGACAGGGAGGGGGTGAGTGAGGTGAGGAGTGGGGTGGTGAAGGGTGGAGGGTGTTGGAGTCGATCGACGTGGATGGATGTGGGTCGGTGGAGTGGAGTGTTATGGTAGCTTTTGGTTAGTTTAGAGGTTTATGTTATGGATTGTGAAAAAGAGTGGTGTGTGTTTATGTTTATGTTAACAGAAGGATGATGGTATTAACATTTTGATTTAACATTAAAAAAAAAATACATGGTTTAAATAGTTTTTACTTGTCTGATAGTTTTCATATTACCCCCCCCCTGCCCGCATTTACCCATTACCCATTTTTACATACAATTTAAAACATTTTAAAACATTCAAAAAAAGAATAAATTCGTATACAAAATGTAAACTAAATTTACAACATAAAAACACAGTAAGAAAGAAATAATATATAATAATAATAATCAAAAATGAACATCAAACAATTGTAATTTAAAATTAAATTTAACAGAAAAAAAAGAAAAAAAAGTACACTAAGCGGTTGGAGAGAAATGAAAGTTAACAGTCAATGAACCGCTACCAGTGCTCAATGGAATGTCGAAATCATCAGTTTTACCGACAACATCAGCCAATGCAATCTGTGCAGTGGCGAATTCAGTGTCCTTACCCAATCTATGATGCGACTTCACAGAAAACAAAAGACTTCCCTCAATGGCAGATTTAAACGCAATGGACTCTCTCCAATGGATCTCACCAGAACTTGGCTTGACACTCTTAGTCTTGTAAATGTCCTTGTTCTTAGATGGTGATTGCAATGTCACCTTGGTGAGTAAACTGTCACTGGTGTCAACACCCTTCAATCCAACAATCGTCAGTCTACCTGGAATGGCATTTGGATTTTGCACAGATGACGCAAAAGATTGAACATCGGTAGATGCACGGCCTCTTCCACCTGGTGAAGCAAGCACCGATGGTGGAGCAGTGGTAACAGTGGCACCATCGTTAGTTGCATTGCCAGATCCACCTAATCCTAAATGCTTGGAAAGATGATGTGAATGGTGTTGCTCAGATGCAGCATCTGATGTTTCAGAAGCACCATTACCTGAACCGGATCCTCCAATGCTAATCTTTGGCAAGTGATGATGGTGTTGTTCTGAACCATTAGCAGTAGAATTGTTTCTTGATGTATCAGAAGACTTTCTGTGTCCAAATTTCAATCCCTTAACTAATCCACCGGCGGCACCAGTGACTGCACCGGCGGCACCAGAGGCAACACCAGATGCAGCACCAACAGCACCAGTAGCAGCACCAACACCGGCACCGGCAATGTTACCAGCTGCACCAGTGGCAGCTGACAAACCAGTACCGACAACCTTCAATGGAGCACCAATCATGGCAGCACTTCCCTCACCTAATGTTGCCTTGATATATTGTGGAACAAACTTAGCAACTAATTGAACAGTACCTTGTGTGTTTAACTTAATCTCAATTGGAACTTCCTTGTTCACTGGCAACTGAGTGGAGTCAATGATAATGTAACCCAACTCATCGTTATCAGCAGCCATATCCCAATCATACACTTCAAGTTTCAATTCAGTTCTGGTTCTTGAAGGAATGACAACATCAACCTTTTCATTGAAAACAGGATTTAATGTCTTCTTAATCGTTGCAGTCTTATACACTTGACGACCATCGGTTAAAACAGTGATGAATGGATCAGATGATCCACCTGAATCAGCAGCCATTAAACCCTTCGCACCGACAATGTTCAAATGCAAAATACCAGTGTCAGCCATGGTTTCAGTTGGTCCCAATGAAACAGTGGCTGGAATGTAATCAACTTCAATTTCAAACTTGTTACCACCGACATTGACATGTGTTGGTTCAGTAAGACCCTTTTGTAATAAAGCATACACACTCATACCCTCCTTAGATGACACTAACACATCCTTACTGGATGTAGGATTATCTGTCTTTGTAATTCTAAAGTTAAGAACAGAGTTCTTCAAATCTCTGATAAAGACACTACCTGATGATGTACCTAATCTCTTACCGTTTGATCTCTTTGAAGTGAATCCTGGGTATGGGTAATCATCAACCATACATTGAACATATGAATTGGATTGCATCATGTTACCCTTAAGAATAGTGATACCCAAAACACCAGAGTTATGCTCCAGTAATTCATTGATCGGCATCTCAACCTTGGCAAAGTCTTCACTGATAGTTCCCTCAGGAGTATACCATTCATAGTCATCAGGATGCTTCTTGTAATCTTCCAACAGCTTTTGTTGTTCTTCTAATTCATCCAATTCAGCTTGCTTGTCAATTTCCTTGGATTCAGCCAATTGCTTCAATTCATTTTGAGTCATCACAGGAATCAATGAACAGTACACAGCCTTGTAGTAGATATAACCATAAGTTTCACCCTTATCATTAACTAATGGTGCCTTGGTTGGGCCCTTGGCAGAATCTTGCTTTGGATCGTAATCGTCAGCAAAGAATCTAGAAGTTCCAATCTTGGTCTTACCGATCAGTCTGGTCTTTTTACCACCGTTATCGACATCAACACATTCAATGGTAATAGGTTGTTTCTTTGATGACACAGGAATGTAAAACACTTGGTTGTACTTAGGATTAGTACTGTTGTCAACGACATTAGTGTAACCATGGACCTTACCACCAGTGACGATTTGAACACGAGGATCAATAGTACCAATGGTTTCCAAGTTCTTCAATTGTTCACACTTATTGACGTAAATTCTAACAGCACCGATTGGGGTGACAAAACCACTAGCTTCAAACTTATCAGCTGTTAATGGCTTCCAAACACTCTTAAACTTAAAATTACCGGTACCCTTAGTGAACTTCATTGTGGCATTTTCCTTGGTACCATCGATAATCAAATCGAGTAAGGATGGAGCTTCATATTCGGCGATTGTAGTTTCACCAAAGGATGATATATCCTTAATCAAAATCTTGATTGGAGCTAAACTCTTAGACATAACAAGCTTTTCAATTCTAGAATCATATTCAGGGTGGTTGTTTTGCTTGACAACTCTGGTCTTTTGCTGTAATTCACCGTCAACATAGATCTCAGCATATGTAGAAACCTTGTTGAATAAGGATTGAGACTTGTCCAAACCCTTAGCAGATAACAAAGAAAAGTCAAAGACACCAACTTCAGATTCTGGTGCTGGGCCTCTCTTACCTTGAGAGTCAAGTTCACCTTCCAAAACAGGAACCCAAGTCAAATCGTAAACAATTTTACCAATAGTCTTGTTGTTCTTGGTGATCTTACCCTCAATGAAATCTAGAGAATCAGTTTGTAACAAATCATTCAATTCAAAGGAAGTCATACCTAATGATTCTGGTTCACCATCATTAAAGTCAAATAGTTCAAGGTTGAAGTTTTGATCTAATGATGTGACCAAGATATCCCTATCCTCATTGAAAACAGCAGCGTTGGTTTTAGTCTTAATATCAGTTTTATATTTATGAGTGAGATCATTAGCCAAAAAGTATTCGATATATGGGTTGATATCGGCACTTCTGTTGTATTCAACACCTCTAACCTTGACACGCAAAACACCGACAGCTTGAGGCACAGTACTAGCGACAATCTCTTGCACATCAACATCGTAATGGTTTGGAGCGTACAACATTGGACCCAAAGTAGAATGAATCAAACTGTTAACAAAAGATGATAAACCTGGAATGGCAGACATGATATCGATACCCAAGGTGTTACCACCAACAGGTTTCAAACCGTAATCAATGGCAGGTGGTTCCAAGAAGGACACCTCCACGATACTAACATGTGGGAAAACGTCAGTTAATTTCATAGTGATTCTCATTTTTCCCTTAAAGGACATATCTTCAACTAAAATTGGGAAATTTGCACCGACAAACCCCTTACCAACACGAATACCCAAGGCAACTTTTGGATCGATTTTATCCTTCAGTTCATTCTTGGTCATATCATCTGTATCATTTGGAGCAAATTCAAAATCCCAATCCATTTGAAACACATCCTTACCCAACTTGGCAAAGGATTTGATACCCTTAATCTTTGGGGACTTAGAACCCAAGGTAAATTCATCCAAACTCAATTTATCAATTGGGGGTGGAGGAGCGACATCCTTCATGATGGCATTGGCTTGAGTGATAACCATGTCAGACAATGCAGGCATGTAAATGACCCAAAACTTAGCCATGAAACTGTTCAACCATTCCATAGTTTCCACTCTCTCTTCCAAATTTTGAATTGATTCCATTCTTTGAATGTCATCTCTCAAATTTCTGTTGAATCTTCTAAATTCCTTACGGTAAACTGCAGATGAACAAATTAACACAAAACACAAGGAGAAAAACCCACCACCGAGTCTGGCAATCAACCAAGCAAATAAACAAGTACCAACTGCCAAGGAACAATTCCAGTACAGATCAGTGTAATACTTCTCTGAGACATAGTCTTGTAAAATCTTGTTGGTACCATCACTGTTCATGGCTCTCAAAGTCTCTAAAGGAGGTGGATTTTCTGGATCAATGTAAGAACCAACTTGTTCCCATTCAAACTTTGGTTCACCGGTTGGCACAGGCAGAGCTCTGAAATCACCAGTAGATGATTTATGGTGACCTGGAACAGCATTAGCCTCAGTGGTACCATTGGCTTGTTTCAATGGTTCTGGTTGAAAAGGTTTTGTTTCACTTGGAGTAGCAGACAATTTATTAGAAGGCACATTCTGTAATGAACTCTTCGAACCATTGTTAGTCCGTGGAACACCATTGGCAGGAGGAGCTCCCTGTTGGGAATTATCCACCAATGGCGTCTTTTCATTGACTATTGGAGCTTGTTTTGGAGCCTAAAGGAAAGAATAAGTTATAGTCAGTTAGTATACTACTTTATGGTTTGGAAAAAAAAACATGTCAGATAGTTGATAAACAAGGTTAAAAACCAGTGGTTTGAACTCAATTGAAGTATATAGCACTTACTGCACTAGCCATTGTATATTTATTAACGTTATTGGAACTATTAATGTGTTTAAAACCAGTGGGAGTAACACCAAAAACAGTGATTGAACATGAAATGGGAACTGTTTACTTTGCAACTAATTTCACTTGCACCTACACCGGCTGGTTGGCTAACAAAGTCTCACGAGTTTCTGTGCGGCTTGGGCCTCGTTTTAGTTTTTTTGACAGGCAGTAGAGTTCATGTGGTTACGAGCGATGGGTTTTTTTACATGATACATATGATATTTGATATATGATATATGATACAATTATATTATGCTATTTTATCTCAGTTATTTAGTAAATTAACGATCCAGATCTACTGTGACTGGATCTCACAGTGTTTATATCATTCATGTCCTTGTTCAATGACTTGATGAGTTCCTTTTGCTTTTTCAATATCTGGAACCATTTTACCTTATCTATCACTTGAGTGCCACCTTCAGATAATTCGTCTATTATTATGGTGTTAAAGTCTCCTCCGACTCTACCTAAACTTTGTGAACAGTAGATCAATTGTAATGCAAGACCATCCTTGGCAGAATCATCCACTAGTGGTAGATTCTCTCTGAGAATGTCACATAGATGGAGAATGATAGATTTGATGAATGAGTACAGTAAACTGTTCAATTGAGCCGTGGACGATGATCTACTGGTTGATGTGTCATTCTTGGTGAATATAGATTCAAAAGTCATGATAGTTTGGAAACAATGTTCACGGATAACTTCCAAACACCGTTTCAAATACCGTTCAATGGAATTTGACCGTTTCAATGGCATCAATATCTCCAATTCACCTAGAATGAAATGATACCTAGATTTGAAGAAAATCTTCTCCAAGAATTCATTGTTGAGACTGTTCTCATCTTGCACTGAATCCGTCTCTTGGAACGTTCCAATTCTCTTCAAATACGTGATGATCTTGATGATAGATGATTGTTTCAAATCAGTGTTCAACAATCTTATCAACCCATTCACCATCTCCTTGATCTCTAATTGGATATCGTTCTCGACTTTTTTGATGATCGGTAAATCAGAGTATCTGATCGACAATCTTCTCACATGGGATGCAATCTCCACACATTCTGCGTAATGTCCACTTTTAACACATGCATTAGCCAGAGCAGGTAACTCTAATATATCCATGATACTGTCCATGTTTTGAAGAATAATCGATGATGACTGCAGCGACGTTAAATCACCCTTGCCATTGGCTTCTTGTTGCTGTTGTAAATGACGGTGTTGTAATTGTTGTTGTCTGAATAGTTCTTTCCAAGTGATCTCTTCTTTCTTCAAATGTGCATCTGAAATAGAAGTGTTATCGTTATTATTATTGTTGTTGTTTGTATCATCTGCGAATTCAGATTCTTCTTCATCCCTGTTGAAATTTGTTGATAAGAATTCACAGGTTTCATTGAAATCATTTTGAAACATGTTCAAAGCGTCGTCGTAAACTTGCTTTGATGATAAGATCTTATCCAAATTCTGAAACACAGTCTTTTGGATTTTGTTCTCCAGTAACCGTTGACGTGATTCCAATTCAGCAATTTGTTCAATCAATGTGCTTCCAGCCTCCGTGACATCCAATGATGGTTTCACCTCTGTAGATAACAATAAATCAGGGTTTTTATCGTTAGAGACGAGTAAATTGTTAAGGAACTTTAAATACTGATCGTCCTCCTCTTCAATAACATCGTGCGGACTGTCCTTAGTCAATAATTGAAGCACATCATCGTTCAAATCCTTTGACAATGTCTCCAATAGTAATTGGGTCGATGCAATATCCGTCATTTGATTCTATAATGTTGTAATGACAAAATCAGGTCTGTATTGCTTCCAATAGTCAATGTTTTATTGTACACGTACTGGTAAGTTGTTTATTTAAAATAAGATCAAGAAACTATCGTCCCTCACGAAAAAAAAAGAAAAACCATATGAACGCACCCTTACACCACCTCGTCTTTGGTAGTATTTTGGCTGCTGCTTTTATTTTGTATTTTATAGGTAAAGAAAAAGAACAGGTAAGTTATGCAGACACTAGAATTTACGTTCATACGATTGTGTTCCCAATTCAAAAGGATTGTAACAACAGAGACAATTACTTGAATCAACAGTTAATTTGGATACTCAATACATCAACACAATGGAAGGATTGTTTTTCAACATCGATAACGGTTATATTGAAGGTTTAGTTCGTGGTTACAAGAATGGTTTGTTAACTTCTTCACAATACATAAACTTGACCCAATGTGATACACTTGAAGATTTGAAATTACAATTATCATCAACAGATTATGGTAACTTCTTGTCCAATGTGTCAAGTTCTTTGTCCACTTCTATCATTGAAGAAAAATTGAACGATAAAGTGTACGACGAATTCAGATACATCAGAGCTCAAGCAACTGAACCGTTGGCTAAGTTCATGGATTACATCACATATGGTTACATGATTGACAACGTTGCATTAATGATCACAGGTACCATCCATGAAAGAGACAGAAGTGAAATCTTGGAAAGATGCCATCCATTAGGTTGGTTTGACACTTTACCAACCTTATCCATCGCTACAGACTTGGATTCATTGTATCAAACAGTGTTGATCGACACTCCATTGGCTCCATACTTCCAAGATTGTTTATCTGTGGATGACCTTGACGATTTAAACATTGAAATCATCAGAAATGCATTGTACAAGGCTTACTTGGAGGATTTCATCAACTTTTGTCAAAAGGAATTACCATCTCCATCAGATGAAATTATGACTAGATTGTTGGAATTTGAAGGTGACAAGAGATCAATTAACATTTGTATCAACTCATTGGACACAGAATTGACAAATGAGGACAAGGCCAAGATGTTACCTAACTTGGGTAAGTTATCACAACCACAATTCAAGCATGACTTGATTGGCAGTGAGGATTTAGAACAATTGAAAATAGTTATCACTTCTATCGGTGAATATAAATCATTCTTTGAAGACGCCACCACTGGTTCCGACAAAACACTAGAAGACCATTTCTACGATTTTGAAATGAACCTTTGTAGAAATGCATTCACTCAACAATTTACAGTCAGTACAATTTGGGCATGGATTAGATCTAAAGAACAAGAAGTTAGAAACATTACATGGATCGCTGAATGTATAGCACAAAACCAAAAGAACAGAATCAACAACTATATCTCTGTTTATTAAATCATTCTGAAAATATACATATACATTTTTTACCATATATACAAGTGATGGAAAAAATGGTGTTAAACTAATATATACTCTCTGTAATCCCCATGTCTTTGTTTTTTCTTTCTTTCTTGCTACATACCAGCATCCATTCATTTTATCATTATATATACATTACAATGCTAGTTTTTAAATTCACCGTTGTTTGTTTTTCTATTCTCCATTTTACTCATTTTCCTCTCTTATTCTTTCTTTCTTCCCACTAGTTCTATTATTATTATTATTATTATTATTATTACTAACTTGCTTTTCTTAACAGTTTTTATCCTTTATTCCTTTCAATTCATTCAAAAAAGTGTTTAAGTATTAATGAACAGGCGATCCGTAAATTACTTGTATCGTTGAAGTCGTAGTAAATAATAGAGAAAAAAACTATATAAAAGCTAATATACACAAAACAATTGTACACAACGGTAAGTTATCAAAACACAAAAAGACCAATGTGTATAAGAATGTAAACCGATGCAAGAATTAATTTAACCTCACAAAAACTTTAAATGAAGAAAGAAAAAAGACATTAATCTTTATAAAATTAACTTAACGATCCGTTCGTAAGGTCTCACTTTCAAAAAGGCACTCTTTGTACCAGCAACTTTTTCAAATGGCTCCACTGGTGTACCTTGATAAATATTGGCTCTTGGGCATTGGCTCAAATCTAAGTATTTAATCGTTTTAGAGTTTGATAATAACATATCCACACCTTGTCTGGTAACTCTGATGCATCCAGTAATGATTAACTTCTCCAACATTGGTAACCGTGATATAGACACCAAAGAGTTATCACTGACTGCAGACCCACAGAAAGACATATTCAACTCTTTCAAATACTTACAGCACAGGTACAAGATTGCCAGAGAGTTATCAGTCAACACACAACAAAAGGTCAAATCTAGCTCTTCCAAGAATGGGCAAGCGGTCGCCAATGAAGTGACAGCGTTATCAGAAATAAACGTACAATCCCTGACAACGAGTTTCTTCATCTTAGGGAATTTTGTCTGAGACCAGTAACCAAACCCGGTGTCAGTTATTGTGGTACATCTTGATAAATTCAAACTGACTAATTGCTCGCTGGCATTGACAGCCAAATGAAGCATCGTCTTGTCTGTCAGATACTTACAGTAGGACAGATTCAGTGTTGCGAGTTGATTGCAACCAAACTTAGACCAATCTTGTCTGTAACCAATCAACCGTTCAATGACATCATCACGAACTTTTCTACAATTTGACAAATCAATTTCGTTCAATTCCCGTCCAACGACACTCAAATCCATAATTGCCATTGCTGAAATGTTCCAGTTGTTCTTCATGTATAGTTTCTTTATGGAACCTCTGATACCAACTTCATTGATCAAATAACTGAAGGATCTATCAGTGATGTGGAAACAATTAGAAATGTCAATGATTTCAGGTCTAGAACCAACGAAATTTGTGATTTGAATCAAGCCTTGATCGTTCAAGTCTCTATTGTAAGGGGTCAAATCCAACACTTTGAACAAATCACTACCTAGGTAAATCAACTGTTTCCAACGTCTACACACTCTAGACACTCTCATAAGTGTAGGCAAGTCCAAATATTCAAAAATCTTTAAAAAAATAGAATCAGGAAGGGGACCATTGGTCAACACGGATGACCGTCTACGACCGTTATTAATTCCAGCCAATCTCACTCTGAAATCATGGGATGTATATTGGAATGGTTGTCTTGGAGGATTGTTGAACCGATAGATGGAACCACCGATTGGATTCATCACCGGTATTGACAAAGTAGATTTTCTTGGCTGAATGGCAGGAATAAACATTTCGTCATCATTTTCATTGACACTAGGTAGAGGAGTATCAGGAGAATGGGTGTCAAGACCCATACCTGGCACACTACCAGAGTTATTATCCTTAGGAGCAAATGAGAATCCACCTTTGAATGTAGTGGTGGAAGAATGTTGAGACGTTGCCGATGAGAATATGGATCCCTTTGTGTCAGATTCGTTTTCATCTGTTTGCAATGGATTACCCAAATCAGTGGAATTTCCAGTCTTGGATTCCCATGAAATGTTTTTAAACAATGGCGGGTGAAGCCTTTCTTGTGCTTCATGTTGTTGGAAAATCACCGGATCGTTGGTAGCCAGTAATGAATCCACCGTGACTCTATCACGAGGTGTTATCTCAGTGGAATGGATCAAATTTCCCACAGAGTCATTGTTCTTCAACCGTTCCCCAGCTGTGGTCTTCATGTCTTCAGCAACTAGAGGGTACCGTTTACAAAGGTCGATCAATGTATGTCCCTTCACCACTATAACTTCACAGTCAGACACAGCACGGATATCAGCAGATCTGCATTCCAACTTAGCTGCAGGGTCGTCACTCAATGATGATAAAAATGCCATCTCACCAAAGTATTTACCAGATCCTAATCTAGCAATGACACGGCTTGGAATATCTGGGTTCAGCACTTCCACTTCTCCATAGACGACAAAGTAAATGTCAACACCTGGATCTCCCTTTCTAAAGATATATTCCATTGTTTTAAAGTCACGAATCTCTACACTCAATGCCAATTCATGAAACATATCCAATGGTAGTGTTTTAAACACAGGTAACCCCCGTAAAAACTCCCTTGTTGAGATAGAATTATCGATACTTGGGAATGGTGATTGGAGGAAATGAGAATGGTTTTGTAGAGTGTGAGGAGACACCGGTGGCCGTACCAATGGATCTGTTGGTGTCAGCGAGAGTTGTTGCGGCTGTTGTTGATTGTTGTTGTTGATGCGCAAGGGAGAATGAATGTGTGTTTGATGGAGAGATGGTAACTTAGGTCTTGGATGGTGAATGTTATTGATGACGGTGGAGGATGATGATGAAGGCACGTTGAGATTGTCAATTTCCAAATGGTTCAAGTTATTCTCATGGTAATGGTCGTATGTGTCCTCACACATAGAAAGTCCATCTATAATACACGGTGCCGATGAGACATCACCGATCGGTGGGAGAGCTGGACCAGGCACTTGATCGTATTCATTAGCCACCAATGACGCAGAATGGTTACTTATGGATCTAGTGGAAGGGTCAATGATCTGGGACATTCTTCCTGGGTTCACTGATATTCTCGCTGACCGTTTTCTCTTCTCTTGCATAGCCAACCGTTCCTGTCCTTCGTCTCTGATCAACCGTTCAATGGTTGGGTAATCATTCAACACTGCACCTAGTGCATCTTTGGTCAACACACCTAGTAACACACGGGTTCTAGCAACCACAGTGGCGGTTCTAGGTCTGTCAAACAAGATACCAATTTCACCGAAAAACGATCCAGCAGCTAATTCAGCATACACAGCTTCACCATCTGTGGATGTGACACCAACGGTACCTCTCAAGATCCAGTACATTGATTTAGCCAATTCACCCGACTTCACGATATACTCTTGTGGGTTGTACTGCACTGGTCGAAGAGATCTCCCCAATGCAGTGAAGAACGCATTTGGAGCATTTTGAAACAATGCAAACCGTTTCAATCTATCCAATAGCTCCGGAGGGATCGATTTCTCATCGTCGAAATCATCATCTGCATCGTCAGAACTTTCAAATGAGTATTGTTCATTGTGGGACATGGTACTTGTACTTGGCCGGAGAGTGGTATTGTTGTTGTTGTTGTTGTTGCCGTTGTTGTTGTTGCCGTTGTTACGGGTACTGTGTTCATTCTGTGTGTGGATCGGTGGATGGTTCGTTTCAATGTTAGATTCAATACTGAGGGTGTGTGGTACCGTGGTATCAATGGTAGAGTGTTCATCATGCCTACTACCATGGACAATTGTTGTGGCAGTATCCGAGTTAATAGTATCATTGTTACTGGAATCTTCAATCGTTGGTATTATATCATTGTTGTGTCTTGCCTTTTTACTTTGATTTGATGGATCTAAATCAAAATCGTCATCCAGATACTCATCATTCAACGAATCGACATCACCAGTAGTATCATTATTTCTGTTTCTCTTTGACGTTACCTGGTGATGATTATGATGATTATGATGGTGGTAGTGATGGGATACGCTATCTCGTTTATTGTCCGATAATGGAGATCTCCTAGATGGTTTAAAATTCAATGTCCTGTGTCTTCTAGTATCCTTTGACATTATTCAATGAATTTTAATTTATTTTTGTTTTTTGTTTTTTTCTGCTGTTGTTTGTTTGTTTGTGTGTTTGTTTTATTGAAACTCTAGTGGAATTAAACGTATATACATGTATTGAATGGCAATGGATAAAAGGGGGGAGAGAGAGATGTGTGAGTAGATAATTGGGGGGGGTGTTTCTTTATTGAAGAATAGCAATAAGGATAAGAAGAAAAGTGAAAGAAGATACTTTGAATTAATATAATTTTTAACTAAATATAATTGAATTATTTGGAAAATAAATTATAATAAAAACAAAAACAAAAAATTATATTAATGGGGAAATGATAGGAATATATGTATCACTTCTTATCAATGGAAGATAGGAATTTCTTTAAAGAAATAAACTTATTTTTATATGTATTATTTGTGTATATTAAAAGTGTGTTTTGTTGTTGTTGGTTGTTGTGTTTTTGAAAAGTTAATTCAATTTGAATTTATTATGAAAACCTTGTTAAATATATTAAATTTTAAAAATGATCTTGATTGTATTAATCTCAAGTAAAATAATATTAAATTAAAAATTAAAATAAAGTAGAGTACTACAATCAA
Source organism: Ambrosiozyma pseudovanderkliftii (assembly GCA_003707895.3). Classification (NCBI taxonomy): domain Eukaryota; kingdom Fungi; phylum Ascomycota; class Pichiomycetes; order Pichiales; family Pichiaceae; genus Ambrosiozyma; species Ambrosiozyma pseudovanderkliftii. The sequence goes on from PPLW03000047.1 coordinate 65,043, forward strand.
AAATGGGTTCATTTTATGTATTTAACATTTAATATTTAATATCAAAAAAAAAAAAACTCTCACTACTCCTACTCCTACTCCTACTCTCACTCTAACTACCCTTGTCTTCTCTTGTCTTGTCTTTGTCTTGTTATGTCTTTGTCTTACAATCTATTATAAAATCTGGTTCAACTTGCCCTGTCCGTTTCGTTTCAACAATATCAATTTCGCTAGTTCAAAAAAAAAAAAAAACGCAAACGTAAACGTTAACCCATAAAGTAAAGTAAAGTAAAGTAAAGGAAAAATGAATTTCTTTCAATGGTTGAATGGGTTGGTTGAACAATTGACAATGACACATATTAATCTACAAAAATTATCGGAACATTCCTTATTTTTCCCCACTTTTTTTTTCTCTCATTCGTTCTTTTACTTTTTGTTAGAAGAAGAAGAAGAAGAAGAAGAAGAAGAAACAAAAAAAGGTAAACTAGTGTAAGCTTTTTTTGTTCGATGAATGTCATTAGAAGTAAAGAACAATTTATAACCTTGTATTAAAAATGGAACGGGAAAATCCACCAAAATTTCCATTAAAAAAATTCAAAATTAATTAACTATTAATTGATTGAATTGAATGGAAACTCACCGATCCCCTCCCTATACACTAACAAAAAAAAATGCGAATGCGAATGCGAATGCGAATGCGAATGCGAATGCGCAATGGGTTAAAGTTACTTGTGTATGTGTGTAATGTATGTATGATGATGTGTTTATTTTCCAACTTTAAAGTGAATTGAATTGAATTGAATTGAATTGAATTGAATTGAATTGAATTGAATTGAATTATTGATGTATGGATGATTTGGGATGGTTTAATTCTAATTTACATTAAAATTCGATGTAAGTGTATGTGCAAGTGAAAGTGCAAGTGTAAGTGTAAGTGCATGTGGATGTGGATGTAAATGTAGGTTTAGGTTTTAAATTACTGGGTTTGAATGTGGAAGTGGATTGATTTAGATGTGGATTAGAAGATCATAGATGGGGATTATTGAATTGGAATTTTCCAGTTGGAATTCTTCAATTAGTGGTAAAACAATTTCTACATGCATTAAATGGAATATTTAGATCTGATCTGTATTTCACTATTCCTAATTGGATTAGTGGATATACGTATCCTAAGTATACGTAAGCCAGTGGAGAAACTTCACCTTGTTTTCATTCGAAATTACAATGATTTTCCCGAAATTTCAATAAATTCAATTGACGTTAATTATATTCACCATTATTATTATTATTATTATTATTATTATTCATCGTTATTGAATATATATAAAAGGCATTTGATAGCGGGAAAGTAGCGGGAAACTTTGTTTATTTAGGGCAGGTTGTTTCTTTTATTTCTTTTATATTGTACGATTCTACACTTGTTAATAATGAATGCAAAGACACTTAAATTTATTTTTATTTTTATTTTTTTTAATTTTTATTAATTTTTATTAATTTTTATTTATTTTTAAAGAAGAAGAAAGGTAAAAGAATAAAGGAAAGGAAGGAAAACTGTAGTATGGTATAATTAGTATATACTGGTTTTTGTGTTGACTGTTTTTCAATCAGTTTGTATTTTTTAATTCCATGATATTCTTTCTATTTCTTTTCCTAATTTAACTTTTTTGACTTTTTGATTATTAATTATCAACTGATATTAATATTAAGTAAACTGACATTTTATTCGAATGTTCATTAATTTAATTTCATTTATTAATATTATCGAAAAGAAACAACATTATTTCGTTATACATGATACGTACGTAGTAAAAAGAAAAAAATAAAATAGACGGTATATACATTTACAATATATAGGTAAATTAATCCTTAAGAACCAAATTCAGGTAATGAACTCCAAAATGAATCAACGTTTTTAATGAACCGTTCATTGTTGATAACTTCCCCCGGATTAAAATCCACAATCATCAATTGGTTTCTGATGATGTCGTTAATGTAAAATGTCTGGTAAATTGAATTCAATTCAAATTGTAAATCCCTGCATTGGGTATCTGTCAACACTAGAAATTTCAACCCAGTCAATGTCTCAAAGAAATGACATTTGTAATTCAACGTTTGAAATGATTTTAATGAATTTCCCTTCATCAAGGACGTTCCTTGAAACTCTGTGTCCCTGTTGTTTATATTGGTTTTATAATTATTATTATTCCCACTGTTACCCCCATTAACCTGTGCCAATGAACTCGATATCTTACGAAGTGAAAACATCGTACCAAACAGTAATTTAGACAAATGGTTTTCGTTGTTGACGTTTATCAAACCTTTCCCCATCAATGAATCCGCCGGTATCACTTTCTGTGGCATGTTTCTATTGATCGTTGATCCAGATTGGTTAGTCGGTGTCGTTAACTGGCTGCTGCTAGTTGCATTGGTTGTTGTCTGTGTGGTGTTGGCATTGGCATTGGCATTGGCATTGGCATTGGCATTGGCACTGTTGGAACTTGTTGTGTATTCTCTACTGTAAATACAATTGCAGTGTCTGTCATAGATCCAAAATGAATAAATAGCCATTTTGTTTTTCTCAATGATGTGTGTATGTATATGTATATGTATATGTATATGTATATGTATATATATATATATATATATATATGAATGTATATAGGGTATATTTGTGGGTTACTGGTACTATCCGTTTTGTGTTGTTTTGATCTGAATCTATTTTAAATCATAACTACTACCTACTAACATTTTATTTTAATTAGTTGGTATCCGAGAAATCAATCAACCACTAGTTTGATCCGGTGTACGGGTGTGGATGATTTTATACATTAAAAAATAAAAAAACAAAGATCTTTTAGATAAAGATATATTATCTCATAAATTCATAGATGTTTAAATAAGATTAATAAAAAAACAAATATGCATGTGTCAGGAAAATAAAAGATAAAGTAATGTATAGTTGAGTTGAGTTGAGTTGAGTTAGAGGAGGGAGGAAAAAAATAAAACACAAGGAAAAATAATAGTAGTAGTAGTAATAATAATAATAATAATAATAATAATAATAAACGTAGATAGAAGACAACGAAAGAAAAGAAACACCAGAACAAGTTTTTAAACAGTTGCACTTGAGTAATAATGATAATAATAATAAAAAAAAAACGATTAATGATATGCATGGCAATAAAAAGCAAGAAAAAACTGTAAGAAAAAAAAAGGGGGGAAGGGATAAAAGGACTAGAAGCAAGATACAACAAAATCAAAAATCAAATTTACAAATAAAAAGAATACAACCTATTTTATCATTGCAACTTTATATAATAGTATATTAAAATGATAATAAATCAACAACTTCGTTTGAATTAGAAGCCGCTGGTTTAGATGTTTGTTGGGTAGAAGTGGTTGGGGTTGTTGTTGTTGTTGTTGATGGTGAGGCAAATGAACCAAATAAATCATCATTGGCAGAATTGGTGGTTGGCTTTGTAGCTGGTGCAGAACTGTGGGCCTTACTCTTAGCAGAAACTAACAAAGAACCAAACAAATCATCAGTCTTCTTTGGTTGAGCCACTACAGGAGTGGTACTTGGAAACACAGATTGTTGTTGTATTTGCGGTTGTTGTTGTTGTTGTGGTGGTTGAGCAGTGGTAGTTGGTGTGTAAGCAGATGATAAAAGATCAGCCAAATTATTTGATGGAGCGGCAGCGGCAGCTGGTGCTGTGCTAGCTTCAGCTGTTATAAAATCATCGAATTCATCATCATCGTCATCATCGTCGTTATTATTAGCGGTAGTTGTGGTTGGTTCAGTGTCGAATGAGAATAAATCCACTTGAGGTTGTGTGGCAGCTGCATTGGTACTGGTGGAATGAGCAGACACCTTTGACGTTTTAACAGATGGTTTACTAGTTTTCTTACTGTGATGATCTGTCGAATGGGATTCCACATCGTATTCTTCAAACCTTTGACCTGTGGATGTAGCTTGTTGTTGTTCGAATCTTTGACCGTACACACCACCATCACCAAACACTCTACCAGAGTAACCTGCATCATCGTCGAAATCGCCACTGGAAGAGCCACCACCAGCTCCACCACTACGGGAGGAACCACTGGAACGAGATCCGTATCTACTGGAAAATCCATTGGAAGAATATGAATTGGATGACACAGCACCAAATTTCTTGGCATTTTCCTTAGCCTTCTTTCTCTCTTGTCTGATCTTTGCCTCATCGTTCAACAGAGTGGTCAATTCTCTGGCTCTGTTTCTGACATTGATACCTTGATCAACTCCCTTGGAATCAGTGTAATGGAATGATTTAAGCATAGACACTAAATTGACATTGGCTCTAGCATCATCGACAAATCTCTCTGATCCGTTTTTAACCAAGTACTCTTCCAATTGTAATGCCTTGTAAATTTGTCTCCATTCATGAGCTGATTTTTCAGTGAATCTTCTGAAAATCATAGAACAGATCTCTTCTCTGTCTCTGTAATTAAAAGTACCTCTGGCGATTTCAGCCATCAATGATGATGACGCACCCCAAGGTTCATTGTTTGTCGCTTCTCTGACCTTGGATTCCACGTCACTCAAATTTAACACTGCATTTTGAGCTTTACGAACGTACGCCTTGACTTCGTAAAGAGACAAGTTGTTCAAAGTCTTACCTAAATTATCCATTATGTGTATGTTGTTGTTGGATTGCTTGAATTGATTTAATGCCTATCAAAGGAAAAAAAGAGACAAATAAATTTGAATGGATTGAAGTAAAAAATCAATGAAAAAAAATTATTAAAATAGGATACTATTATAATTGTTTAATTTGATAAACCCTGTTTCCTCCTTTAGAAACTGTGTGTTTCTTTTTGTTTGTGTGTTTTTTTTTTTACTTCAATCTCACTCACTCTCACTCTCAATCAATCTCAATCAATCTCAATTTCTTTGAATTTCTAAAATTCTCTCTAATTAATATGCGCTAAAAAAGAAAAACAGAATTCTGCTAATTAGCCACATATAGATTTCTATTAATGTCAGTGGCTAGTGATTTGGTAATTAGCCACGTTGTTTTTGTGTTTTTGTATTTGTTTTTTGTTTTTTTTTTTTTGCCGACTTCTTCTACATACTTTAATTATAGCTATACCTATAATTGGAATTGCAATTACAATTAATGGCGGAGTAAATGTCTTTATTGTCAGTAACTATTAGTCAATGATAAAAGTCATTTCTATATACATAATTTCTTAAATTCTAAATTTGTAATTTGTAATTTGTTGACAGTAATGTAATGTTGTTACTGGATTATAACTACACTCAATATATATATATATATTAGTCACATCCATACATACAAACACACATATATAGGCTATTTCACATCACATTAGTAATGGAAACAAGTGTCTGTAACATAATTTCAATCTCAAACAATTTATGTTTTCAATGTGTTTCAAGTGTTTCAAAAAAGAAACAAACAAACGATCTCTGTCAGTTAAAAAATTCACTTTTCTTTGCATCGGCAGTCGGCTAAAGAACACAAACAAAGGACCCAAAATTTAAGAATTATCCGCACCAGTTTCGATATGTGCATTGGCACTGGACCGCTTGCCGATGAAAACTCTTGGGGGAGGATTATTATCTATCTAAGTAACTATCTATCTATCTATTGATCTATCTATCTGCTTACTACTTATCTATGTACCCATTGATCCATCTAAGTATTGCTTTTGTTTTGAACCCTAGCCCAATTTTTTTTTTTCGCAAATATTGAAAGCCATACGGGTACTATTATATTAAACTAAAACTACATTATATTTTATTATAACTCATCGCTTTTTATCTATACCATACCACCACAGCCGCCATCTCTTCTTACTCTATCTGAAATCAATTGATTAAATATACGTCTCTGCTCAAATGAATTCATTGAAAAGGTCCTTAAGTACCAATGAATACGATACTGATACCAATGGTAATGGGAATGGGAATGAGAATAATGATACCAATTCTGTGATAACAGACTCACGATTGTCTATATCATCAACGACAACAATGGTTACAGCATCAGACACTGCAAGGGGTTCTAAAAGACGGGCTATAGCTTGTAAGGCTTGTCATTCATTAAAGGTCAAGTGTGTGCCAGTGGATCCAAATGATCAATTTGGTATTTGTATACGATGTCAAAAGGGGAAAAAACATTGTGAATTTGATTTCACCAATGTTCGAAAGAAACGGCCCAATCCCGTGGTGTCTACAAAGTCACAACTTAAACAATTGGAACAACAATTACAAGATTTGAAGAAACAACTTATCGATAAAGATGATATAATCAAGAAGCAAAAGACTTTACTGCAGGGAAACAATACCACCAATAATACGTTAGCACCGTCTTCCCCATTGATCAATGACTCGAATTTCCCAAATACCACAAATAACAATGGCTATCCACAAGAATCAAAGGCTACTAAATTCGAAAGAGAGATGACATTTCTGAAAACATTGAATGAAACAGCGGCAATGTTAACATCATCAAATATATTAAACGTCTCTGAGAAACGGGTGTGTTTATCAAGTGAAAAATTGGATTCCATCAACCACGATATGGTGTTTAAGATTGGATTGTCTGATGACCAATGTAGACGGATGATTCAATTGTTTTTAACGAAAATCTACTCTCATTTCCCCTTTGTGTGTTTGCCAGACAATTTAAACATTGATTATCTCCGGCAGAATAAACCATTGCTATTGAACATCATCTGTTACATTGCCACCATTGTCGACTCTGATCCATCGGATGTGACCATTGACATTCAATTACGACTGGAGAGTTCCATCGCTCAGGCATTAGCTATGGATGTGTTGGTGATCGGTAGTAAAACAGTTCAATTGCTCAAATCGATGCTCTTGTATTGTATCTGGTATATTCCACCTGAACTTTTCCAACACAGACGGTACCATATGTACATTCAACTTTGTTCGTTGATGACAAACGATTTGGGGTTAACTGGTAGACCGTATTTTTTCTACAGTAGAGAAGAAGGTGCTGTGAAACGGGCTGCACTGTCGGATGATTCACAAAGTTTAGAGATGAAATCACTTGTGTTGGTGGTGTATCTAATGACTGTGTCCATTTCCCTTTTACTTAGACGGCGTATCCCCGTGCAATGGAATGATTACTTGAGCCAATCGTGTTTTATGTTGGAAGAAACAGGGCAAAGAAACTACTATTTGATCGCCCTGTACGCTAAGATCAGTCATGTCTTGGAAAGAACTCATTTCACTCTCCACTCCCCCAATGAAATCGTGACCACAATGGAATTATCCTCTTCAAGAATCAAAAACATCATCAATGAATACCAACGTACGTTGAACTGTATAATGCAACAGATCAGGGTCAAGACTAAGGACAATGAATCTGATTACCATGCACTCATGGCGTATGTGTTCTCCGTGCAGGCATACCTGTACGAACCGATCATCCATTCTTTGGCCTGCTCTAAGAACGATTCTGTGGAGTTCTTGGAAGAGGATCAAAACTGTGGGTTTTTCTTTCAAGCGGTCACTCAGATATCAGAGTCCTGCATGATGTCAATGAAACATTTCCTGAAGTTGGACTTGGAGACTATAGCCGTGAATCCTCTTTTCCATTCAGCTAGAATCCTGTACACGTCAGGGTTGCTTCTTAGAATTCGGTACTTGACATTGACGTTACCTCATTTGGAGAAGACAAGTTCTGTAACTGACGGTGCCATGGCTGTTGTTAAGGATTTAACAGTGAGAATCTATGAAGCAACTCAGAAGTACCCGAAAAACCATTTCTTGGGGAAGATGAGATTGGTGTTGAGTTTGTTCACTCACACATGTTTAAACCAATGGGTTGCAGCTTACAAGAATATGAACACTACCGATCAAACAAGAATGGACACACGTTCAAGCTTTGCTAATAATAATAATAATAATAATAATAATAATAACAACAACAATAACAATAATAATAATGGTACTAATAAAACTTCAACCAATAATTCCACGAATCCTCTTGGTGACACTAATGCACCTGTGCTACCTTTCAATGCAGCATCCACAGTGATGATGAAATCATCTCCTGCTGGATATCCATTACCTCATCTACAATATCCAGTGGGTAGTAGCGGTATAACTATTCATATGACCGCAAATGCAAGCAATGGTGGAGGTGCAGGTGTCAATGGTGGAATTATCCCACCTCAAACTCCAACATCTTCCATGAACGGGCAAGGCATTAACCTACAACATACACATTCAATCACATCTCCTCATGCTGCACTAGACATGAATAACCAACAGACTCCACAGAAATCGAATGGAGCATTACCACCACCAATATTGCCACCATTTGCACCATTGCAAGCTCCGCTATCATCTATAACATCAAGTGGTGGTGGCCAAGGTCAAGTTCAAGGTCAAAGTCAACAAAAACCTGGGAAGAATATGGATTTTTCATCGTTATTGAATCAAACTGATGATAGTGATGCATTTTCCAACAACAATCAACCGAATGGTCATAACCGTGATTTCTCGATGAATGGGTCATCCCAGAAATTCGACTTGAACAACATTGATTATCATTGTATTGCATTGAATGATGAATTCTGGAGTGATTTGTTTCTTGGAACTGATAGAACCACTATCGATTACGATATGAGTACGTTTGTCAATGATCCCCCTACTGGAATAATGTAACCTTACTCTCCATGTACATTAACATCAATTAAACTTCTTTACTCTTTCCTATTTATGGCTTAACTATATTATTTTCTGTATACTTTTTAAAATAATGAATAAATATCTAATCTTCACTAATAATACTTATACTGATACCAATACCAATACCAATACCAATACCAGCTACCTTCTGTAATGATAATTTGAGTCGATCGACTTTATATTTTGTGGAGCGACCTCTTCATATTCTTCATACGCAAGAGAAATTCCAAAAACAAATTGTGACTGTGAATGAGAATCTGGTGCGAGGTGTTCACTTGTTCTCCCTTACTGTTACTGACACATAAAATCTGCCAAATCGTGTTCCCGCGCTGTGTGGAACTTTGTGGGACAAGTCCTTTGGTACCGGTGCACGACTGCTTTTTGCCTCTTTCCCTCTCACTCACTCACTCACTCACTCAGTTAGTGAGAAGGTCAGTGAGCGTCTCTTTGTGTGTGAAAAATTTGGAACTCTCAGTGAGTGCGTTCAAGAATACCTTTATCAAAATTTAACAAAGAAACCTCTTTAGTGTTCTCTCATATTAGACAACTACTTTGCAAGTCTACCAATAACAACATATATACTATTCAAAATGGTTGCTGTAAGTGATAACAACAAGATTAAAGCAACTGATTCACCAATTTTGAAAGTTTGAATACCAACCGTGTGTGAAAATATGAACGTTGATGGAACCATTTGAAAGAAACGGGTACAATGATAAGATTTCCAACGATATTATAAGATAATTACAATAAATGAAAAGTACTATTCAATACAACTGTATGGATATCAAGTGATTTAACCATGCTATTACATTTCATTGGAAGATGATCTAAAATAGTTGCAATTGATTTAATGAACTAAAAAAAAACAAGTAACTATAAATTCAAAAGTATTTGATGAATGACAAATATAATTAAATCATGAAATCATCTTTTATAATAGTCATTAATTTTTTATGAAGATTTGATTATACATAGAGTCTTTTTTACATTCCATTGATTGTATTTTGATTTTATTAAAAAAAACAATTTCCAAAGATTTGAATTGAATAACAAAAGGAAGTTCTACAATTAAACAAGACAAACATATACCTCTGTATGAAATGTCGAGTTAAAAGAAATGGAAAAAAAAACATAGCATTCTATGGCAGTATACACTATACGAAATATCCATATACAAAACAAAAACAAGACATAAAAATGATATTTAGTTTCACGTTCATAGTTCACACAGTATTCTAAACTTTTTGAAGATATGAATCAATATCTATTCTTATGATTCTTATGAATTAATATACTAACATTACTTATTTTAAATTCTTTTCTTTTGAATTTATTTTCAATTTATTATTATAGAACCAAAAGTGGTACCCAGCTGAACAAGTTCCAGTTCCAAAGCAAACTAGAAAGACTGCCAGACCACAAAAGTTGAGATCTACCTTAGTTCCAGGTACTGTCTTAATTTTATTGGCTGGTAGATTCAGAGGTAAGAGAGTTGTTTACTTGAAAAACTTAGAAGATAACACCTTATTGGTTTCCGGTCCATTCAAGGTTAACGGTGTCCCATTAAGAAGAGTCAATGCCAGATACGCCATTGCCACTCAAACCAAGGTTGATGTTTCTTCATTAGAATTATCCAAGTTTGACGTTTCTTACTTTGCTAGAGAAAAGACCACCAAGAAGTCTTCCAAGTCTGAAAAGGAATTCTTTGGTGAAGGTGCTGCCAAGAAGGAAGTTAAGGCTGAAAGAGTTGCTGACCAAAAGACCGTTGACAAGGCTTTAATTGCTGAAATCAAGAAGACCCCATTATTGAAACAATACTTATCTTCTTCTTTCTCCTTAAAGTCTGGTGACAAACCACACGCTATGGTTTTCTAAATGCTATAATATCATAATTTTACCAATCACAAAAAAACATTATGTCATTTTATGAAATTCATAACACCAAAATTCAACTACAACATCTATCCCCCCTCCTCATAAAAAAGCCTTATTAAATATTATATATATATTGCTCTTTTTAATTTTCAAAGTTTTCAAATAACATTTCCTACTGTAAAAAGATTGTACTTGTAATTGTATAGTTGCATTGGCATTTTAACTGGTTATATGGCTATTACGAACCACCAAACCACCAAACCACCAAACTTCTAACTGTACCTTTTGTGATAATCTCACATTTAACACTTCTTATCAGATCTTGAATAGTCCATTACTGTAGTTCCAAATAACCCATGGATACAAGTTATTAAGTATATACTATATACTGAGAAATATATATTAAATAAACCACATGGAGTGTCCCAAAAGAGAAAGAGGAGGAAAAAAAAAAGAAACGTTAAGTAATAAGCCGCACGACAAATTTTTTTGAAATTTTTTTTTTCTTCTTTTCCCTTTCCATACATTGATTAATACTTATATACATATATATAATAGTTACCGAAGTAGTTTGTACTGTTTGTTGGTTAATTGTATCGTTAATTGATAAATTGTTATCTATTTCACGTCAATTACTCTCTTATAGTATTAGATATAATAATTAAACAATCATTAAAATGTCCGGTTTATTACCAATTTCCTCATATAACTTAAACTTGCAACCATTCTCTCCGGAACCATGTGTCACTGAAGATTTCCCAGTTACCGTTAGATTGACCTTAGCTGCTGTTGATCCAGATGCAGTTGATGACAGAGAAGAACCATCTACTTTGAGAGTCTTGAAGAGAGTCATTAGTCCAGAAGAATTCGACGACGATGATGATGAAGAAGACTATTACGAAGACGATGAAGACGACGAAGATGATGATGACGACGACGACGAAGAATTAAACTCTGAAGAAGAAAGAGAAGCTGAAGAAAAGATTAAGGAATTGTTGAACGCTGTTGAAAAGGCTGAAGAAGAACTTGAAGAAGGTGGTGATGATGAAGAAGAAGAAGAAAAGGAAGGTGATGAAGAAAATGAAGGCGACGAAGATGATGAAGATGAAGACGACGAAGACGATGACCTTGAAGATGATGACTCTGTTGAAGAATTCGTCTTATGTACTTTGTCTCCAAAGGTCCAATTCCAACAAACCTTGGATCTTACTATCCAACCAGATGAAGAAGTTTTCTTCGTCGTTACTGGTTCTTACCCAATTCACTTGACCGGTAACTACGTTGAACACCCATATGATGATGAAAACGATGACTACTACGATGTCGCTTCTGACGATGATGAAGACGAAGATGACAGCGATGAAGACTATGATTTGACTCCAGATGAAGATGAAATCATTGACGGTGAAGACTACGATTTAGATTTATTGGAAGATGTCGATGACGTCGAAGGTAAGATCGAAGAATTAGTCGAAAACGATAAGAACTCTAAGAAGAGAGCCGCTGAAGAAGAAGACGATGATGAAGAAGAAGAAGAAGAAAAGGAAGAAGAAGAACAACCAAAGAAGAAAGCCAAGAAGGAAAAGAAGGAAAAGAAGGACAAGAAGGAAAAGGGTGTTAAGTTTGACAAGGAATTAGAACAAGGTCCAACCACCACTTCTCCAAAGAAGGAAGCCAAGAAATTCCAAACCAAGACTTTACCAGGTGGTGTCGTCATTGAAGACAGAACCATCGGTACTGGTCCAGTCGCCAAGAAGGGTCAAAAGGTTGGTGTCAGATACATTGGTAAGTTGAAATCTGGTAAGGTCTTTGACAAGAACACTTCTGGTAAGCCATTCATCTTTGGTTTAGGTAAGGGTGAAGTCATCAAGGGATGGGATGTTGGTGTCGCTGGTATGGCTGTTGGTGGTGAAAGAAGAATTGTCATTCCTGCTCCAATGGCTTACGGTAGCAAGAAGTTACCAGGTATTCCAGCTAACTCTGAATTGACTTTCGATGTCAAATTGTTAAGTCTTAAATAAAAGATACATTAATTAATCTAACTAATACGTTTGTTTGTTTGTTGTTTTATTGTTCTTGCGTTTTTCATATTTAACTCCTTTGTACTCTTATCATTTGTTTTTTTTTTTACTGACAAAAAAATAAAATAATGTCTGTCGATCTCTATTAAAATTTAACACTAATATACAAAATTTAAATCATTAAATCATTTTGACCGTAAAATCCCCCTATGATGTACAGTAATTTCTCCATGATTGTAACGTTTCTTTCATTGAGATCGTTGCCCAATTGTTTGTTGGCCTTCTTGCCAAGAGATCGAAGAACCGATAAATTCTCTTTATTTAGTAAATCATCTATTGCTTCTAACACTTTAAACAACCAAAGTTCAAAGTTTTCATTGACATTTGTGTTTAACCATTTGGTGAAGTACACAATCAATTTAATATGTTCATCTTCCTCTATTATCTGAGCGATTAAGTCATCTGTGGGGGTATTATTAAAGATGAACAGTTTCCATTGTTTCTGAGTGGTGGGTAGATCAATAGCATCTAATTCTGTTAGTGTACTTCTGTAATCCTGGTATCTTTGTCTTTCCTGTTTATACAATTGTAAAAACTGTTCCTTTTCTTCATTCAGAACGTCATTTGTTTCTTGTCCATGTTCATTGTCATTTTCATTTTCACTGTCAGATAGTCTGAAATAACAACCATCATCGTAATCGTCATTGTCCTCGTTTTCTGGATTGTACTTTTCAATCACCTTTGCATCGCATTGGTGGGCTTCGAGTCTCACCAATGCTAAATACTCATTGACATCTTGAGGTTCTTTATCCAGATCCACGGTGTTTAAATCAATTGTTATAGGAAATGCCCTCCGTTGACCAAACACTGGATCCAATGGCCCTTGAACATGGCCTTCATTGTTTGAGTTACCATCTGCTATCTTTTTATTGATCTGATCTTGTATCCCATCAGATGAATTCGATGAGACGAGTTGGACTTTGTCTTTTTCTTTGTCCCTGTCGTCTAGTTTGTGCTTTTTAACAACTGAACCCATGAGCATTGCAGGGTACGGTGCAGGACCCACAGATGCATTTCTCTTTTCTGGCATGATATACACTTTGTTGTGTTACGTATGAGTTGGTGTGGTACTAAGTCATCGGATAAAAACTATACAAAACTGGTAAAATATAAAGATCAAAAGATTTAAAGATTGAATCTTTAAATTTAGCGCTCTTTTTGCTAATGATTTCCAAATGGAGAATTCTCCATTCGTACAACATTGATTCAATCTCTTCATTACAGGTTTATCTGTCTTTCCCCCGCTGTATAATGTGATATCTACTATGTCTAAAAGAAAGCTAGATGGTGACACTGGTGGTGGTGGTAGTGATGATGATGATTTACAGCAATTTAAAAACGATGCTCATTCAAGATTGACTTCAAACTCCAGGTATCAAACGCACCACCATACTGAACACTTTCAAGGGCACACAAATCAAGGACAAGTTATCTGTACGCTACCACCTATATGTTCACAACATCCAATGTATTTCAATGACCAAATCAGTTTTGAAATCCATTACCAAAGTCAACATACAAACAATTGTATCACATGTGGGAAGAATTTCCCCAATGAGACTTTATTGACCATCCACATTGCAGAGAACCATGATCCTTTCTTCCAAATCAAATTAGAAAGACAAGAACCAGTGTATCGGTGCTTTGTGTCTACATGTGATAGATTGTTTAAAACTCATAAGAAAAGAAGGCTACATTTAATTGATAAACATGATTACCCCAAAGATTTCTTGTTTAGTGTCGTTGATCGTGGGATCACACGGAACCAAACCTCTCTAATCAAAAGACATAATGGGTAGAGGTATCTCCAGTATATACCTATCTGCCGTATTCATATAAAACACCTGTACATGAAGATTAATTCCAATATATAAAACCATTACATTAATAGTAGTCTTAGTCCATAGTAAAATGTAAAAGAAGGAAGAAATCTCAAACTGCCAATTTCCGCGAACGTGTCAATACAAAGACCCAAGCGTTGGCTGCTTGCATTTGCAACACACATTAAAATAAAACAAAAGTACGATTGAGTTTTAAGAAATACATTAGTTAACGATGGTTTAATTGAACACAGACACATAAATTCGTTCAATCAGATCATCAATTGTAACTTTATTATCAAATATACAAAATGGTATGTGGTAAACATTGAACCATTGGTCATTGATGAGAGGGTTTTACCCTTCTCTCAATTACAATTTTCAATCTTTATACTAACATTTCTTCAATGACAATAATCATTATGAATGTCATGTGTTTCAATATAGTCAGGTATTCAAAGTTTGTTAAAAGTATGTTCATTATATTACTCCATTCAATTCATATAGGAGTCTTTTTTTTCCTAGTTTTAATGTCCAATTGGGTGAAATGTTACAAGAGTGTATTATAATAATCTATGATATTTTACATTGACTCTATGTTTCGCCCCCCCCCAAAGTTTATCGAAATAAACCATCCAATTTTTCATAAATAGAACAATTACTAACATTTAGATTACCGTGTCTCATCGATACCCATGTTGATTAAATTTAGACCGAAAAGGATGCTCAAGAAATTGTGTCCAAGGCTAGACAATGTATGTATTATTTTCAACTTCAACACACATAAGCACACATTTTTGTTAACCATTTTAAAAATACTAACTAAAAACCAACTTTCCTCTCCGATTCAATTAGACCGTACTCAAAAATTGAAGGCTGCTAAGTCTGATGCTCAATCTGAAATCACCACCTACAAGGCTAAGAAGGATGAAGAATTGAAGAAATTTGAACAAGAGTTTTTGGGTTCCAACAAGCAATTAGAAGAAGACGCTGATAAGCAAGTTGAAAGTGAATTGGCAAACATCAAGAAGACTGCTGCTACTAAGAAGTCTGATGTTATTAAATTATTGGTTGACGCTGTCACAACTCCAAAGCCAGAATTACATGTTAACATCACTTCAAAGGCTTAAATTAAATTCAAACAACCATCATAATTATTCGATAACTTAATTTCCCTTTATTATTTTGCCTTTTAATGCATATCTTCTCTTTATTATTACTATTCATCACTTACCCTCAATTATGTGTCTAGATCATGTTGTTTTGACATATTGTTGAAAAAATTATTGTTGTAGATTCTACTAATTTTTTAGCTTGTTACATTTTTAAATATATTTCCTTTCCATTCTCTCTTTCTATAGGTTTTCATTCTTTCTACTTTCTTTTGTTTTGTTTTTTCCTCTCTCTTTATCTCTCTCTCTCTCTCTCTCTCTCTCTCTCTTTGTTACTCTTTTTTTTAAAAAATAAAAGACATTTTATCTATAACCAACCGTAATTCGTAACCTCTTGAGCTCTTTGAGAACGGCTAATTTTTTTAACTAAGGGGAGAGCGGAAATCAAAAAATTTTTGGCACAATCAGAAGACAGCAGAAAGAAGCCCAACATAAAAATGATGGCCTGTAAATGGAAAAAGGGTTCAAACCTTTATCTATAGTTTTATTGTCATATTGTTTATCTTTTCCTGTTTCTTTTAGGAAAGTTTGATTCTTTTCATCTTTTTTGTGATATAACATTATAAGTTTTCAAATATGAGTATCCCTGAAGCTGAATACCCCACTGAAGAACTCTTGAAATATAATATTACCATTCCAGACCCAACACCTTCTCCCGTGAAAGTCACTATACCAACAACGAATAGGATCATCACAGACGGTGACAGTGAAGTGGTTAAAATTAAACGGAGACCGCCAAAGACAAAACATAAGATCCACACAGCTAATAACAACGCATCCACTAGAATCAGAAGGCACATCACTGAAAGATCATGGACTATACGAAATTGGTACAAACACATTCATTGGAAAAACTCAACAATCGTTATCATTATACCATTTATAGGGCTGATGGCTATTCTTGTCTGCAATGTCAAATTAACTAAACCAACGTTCCTGTTCACTGTGTTAAACTATTGCATCACGTTGGTGTCTATCAATTTACTTTACCATAGGTATTGGTCTCACCATTCTTTTACCATTGAAAATGAAAAAGTAGTGTATGCTCTTTCAGCTTTGAGTTGTGGTGGTGGCATCACGTCTGCTAAGAACTGGTGTGCTTCCCATAGAGCACATCATAGATACTGTGATACTACGGATAAGGACCCACATAACATCAGAAGAGGGTTCCTTTTCAGTCACGCTGGATGGATGGTGTTGATCCATAATCAAAGAGTCGCTACGACTATCAAAGAGAGTAAATTAGATGAACTCCCAAATGAATCTGTTGTTAAATGGCAATTGGAGAATTATTTCACGTTGTTCTTGTTGTTTGGTTTGGTGATTCCTAGTTTGATGTCTGGTTGGTTTTGGAATGATTACATTGGTGGGTTGTTGTACGCTGGGTTCTTAAAAGTGATACTTGTTCAACAGGCTGTTTTCTCTGTTAATTCATTCGGCCACACGTTGGGCACTAGACCATACAATGATACCAAATCTCCAAGAAACAATTTCCTATTGAGTTTGTTCACCTTGGGGGAGGGAAACCAGAATTTTCATCATGAATTCCCAATGGATTACAGAAACGGTTGTGAATGGTATGATTTCGACCCTGTCAAGTGGGTGATCAGAGTGTTGCAATTGTTTGGTGTCGTTAGTGAAGTGAAAAAGGCATCTTCATCAATTATTGCTAAATCATATGTTCAACAGCAACAAAAACTGATCGACAGTAAAAGATCACAATTAAATTGGGGAATTCCAATTGAACGGTTACCTGTGTACACGGCAAGAGAGTTTAAAACACTGGCTCAGAATTCTAAAGGACGGTACATTGTCGTTGTTTCAGGTATCATCCACGATATCACTCCATTTGCAAAGGACCATCCAGGTGGATTGCCACTGATCAAGGCAGCTCATGGAAGAGATTGTACCACAGCGTTCAATGGTGCCGTGTATCAGCACTCCAACGCTGCACGGAACTTGTTAGCTACAATGAGAATCGGTGTTCTGGGTGGATCTGAAGATTTGTTTTGGAAACAACAAAGAATAGAGAACAAATCGGTTCCAATTGACAATGACGCTGAAGGAAATAAAATCGTCAGAAGTGGATCACAAGCTACCACGTTCAATTCAGTGATTGGTGGTACAGCTGGTGCTGCTTAAATCGATAATCGATTATCGACATAATAATAATAATACCCATTGTTTTTTCTTCTGTCTGTATGGGTATTATTCAAATCATGCTTTACTAATTTATGTATATATACGATTCTTTTCTTATTATTATAATATTTTAATATTAATACACCTTTTTTGGGTACAAAGATCTGCCTGATTGGGTAATTAAAGTCCGGGACCCTCCGGTAGTGTAAAACTAAACCAAGTGGTTAAACGTTGTTTTATGATAAAAAGTCGAACCCGTCCAAAGATTATGTATTTCAAATAAAATCATAAGATCATAAGATCAGTGTTAAATAAAATAATAGAAAACACAAAACAGAACGTGAAACAGAAAGAAACACACCGCAATTCACCGATAAAATCACCCATAAGGTATTCTACACCTTTGAATAACTGTATATATTTGTTATTGTATCTACGTTACCCATAATAAAATCCCTAATCATAATCCCTATTATACACGGTTTCCTGTCTCACACAGTTACATGTCGAGCTGACAAAATTGAATGCACTGAATCTGAGATTTCACGTGACTAATGCTGATAGCGCCATAATACCGGCAAAAAACCGGATTGAGATAACATTGTGTAATGGTGAAAACACCGTTGTTATTCACAATTCATTGTAATTGTAAATAATATAGATAGATTCGGTTCTTATATAACTTTTTTTGATTAGCGTTTTTTTTTTTCACTCAACTAAGTAACAAAGTGTTCTATCAATTTACCGGAAAAAAAATTATTTGCCTATCATACAAGAATCAAAAAATGACCGTGAAGAAACCAAACTTCATTATTATCGTCGCTGACGATTTAGGATTCACTGATACCAGTGCTTTCGGTGGTGAAATTGACACTCCTAACTTGAAAAGATTGGGTGCCAATGGTTTAAGATTCACCGATTTCCACACTGCTTCTGCTTGTTCTCCAACTAGATCTATGTTGTTTTCAGGTACCGATAACCATATTGCAGGTCTTGGTCAAATGGCGGAAATTGCTCGTGATTTCCCAAATTTGTTTGCTGGTAAACCAGGTTACGAAGGTTACCTGAACTTCAAAGTGGCAGCGTTACCAGAGATTTTGAACGATTCTGGGTATTACACTTTCCAAAGTGGTAAATGGCATTTAGGTTTGTTGCCTGAGTATTGGCCATCCGCTAGAGGGTTTGAAAAAACGTTCACCTTGTTACCTGGTGCTGGTAACCATTTCAAATATTTCCCAAAGGATGAGAAAACAGGAGATTATTCGTTGTTTATGACTCCTCTGTTCCAAGAAAATGGTAAGAGAATCGACCCTGACACTGAATTACCTGATAATTATTACAGTTCTGATTATTTCACAGATAAGTTCATCGGGCAAATCAATGATGACGACAGAAAGGGTAGACCATTCTTTGGAGCATTGACATTCACCGCTCCACATTGGCCATTTCAAGCTCCAGAGGATTTGATTGCCAAATACGATGGTGTTTACGATAAGGGGCCTGCCGTGTTGAGACAGCAGAGATTAGCCAATGCAGTGAAGTTAGGGATCATTCCAGATGGTGTTGAACCTCACAAGGTTGAAACCCATAGATCCAAGATTTGGGCTGATTTGTCTGATGATGAGAAAAAGTTGGAAGCCAAGATCATGCAAGTGTACGCTGCCATGGTGGATAAATTAGATCAAAACATCGGTAGAGTTATCGATGAAGTAGAAAAGAAGGGTGAATTGGACAACACCTTTATCTTATTCATGTCTGACAATGGTGCAGAAGGGATGTTATTGGAAGCATTGCCATTGTCCACGTCAAAGTTTGAAGACTTTGTCGAAAAGGATTACGATAACTCATTTGACAACATTGGGAAAAAGGATTCATTTGCATGGTACTCTGACCAATGGGCCCAGGCTGCCACTGCACCAGCTTACATGTATAAGACATTTGCCAGTGAAGGTGGTATCAGATGTCCATTGATCATCCATCATCCTGATTTGATTAAAACCCCTGAGGTGAGACACGGATTCGCCACTGTGATGGATATCTTACCCACTGTGTTGGAACTAGCTGATGTTAAGCATCCGGGAAAGAAATTCAGAGGTAGAGACGTTGTTGAAGTTAGAGGTAAATCTTGGGTTCCGTATTTAACTGGTAAATCAGAGTACGTTCATGATGAGGAAACTGTCACTGGTTGGGAATTGTTTGCACAACAGGCTATTAGAAAGGGCAAATACAAGGCCTTTTTCATTCCAAAGCCAGTTGGTCTTGGTAAATGGCAATTGTTTAACATCAAGGAAGACCCAGGTGAGATTCATGATTTAGCTGATAGTGAACCTGAGAAGTTAACTGAATTGTTGAACCATTGGAGTGTCTACGTTGCTGAAACCGGAATGGTTGACTTTACTGAAGAATTTTACAAACGAACAGGAGCAAACTACACAGCAATCCAAATCGACGAGCTACCAAAGGATAATTAATTAGCTTTGGTGGCTATTTTCAATATGGCAGAGCAAGGAAGGGCAAGGCAATTAAAACTGGTGAGATGGCTATGCTATGTTTTATATGTTTATGTGCTATGTAGATTGCTTTTGTAAAATTTGGTACGTTACAATATTTTGATGAATGATGAATGTGGAGGTTGTTAAATTTGAAAGGCTATGTGGTTTGTAACACAAAGGCAATGAAAGAAAAAAAAAATTAGAGTTAAATATGTTTGTGTATGTTTTATATGTTTTGACATGAAGTATCACCAAGCACAGCATATATACAACATTTGTTCCCCTCTTCTCTCCTCTTATTTGAGTTTAAATTTAAATTTTTAAAATTATTTAAATTTATTTTATTACATAATACAATAACTGCGCTCCCTTATTCTTCTTTACCGCCTGCTTTTTTTTCCTCAATGAATGGTAAATTATGACAAAATTAAATCTTTTGCAACCTGGTGGCAATTATTAATGGGATATAATTACCGTAAACTAATATGGGAAATGACTAGTTTAAAAAAAGTTGGCACTTTCGTTCAAAAACAAAAGACGACAAAAAGTTTAATTGTAAGTAATCCCAAATTTCGGATAAGAAAATACAAAGACACGAAAAATCAACCCAAACAAAAAAAAATGGTTGCAGAATTTTTAAATTTTTTTTTTCTCTCTTTTGTGTAAACTGTGGCTTTATAAAGTGGTTCATGCCTCAATTTTTTTTAATCTTTGTTTGAGGATATCTTTTTTTTGTTCTTCTTCTTTACACAAGTACTTTGACCAAACAAATTACAAAACATTGACAAACAAACAAACAAACACATATCAATGAATTGACATCTGTGTAACATCATATATTTGATATATCCATCTCTATCCATGGATAAAGTTTGCAAATCATCCATTGGAAAAGACAAAAATATCTGAAGAAGAAGAAAAGCAAAGGGGGGGCGAAAAATACACAATCAGAAAAAAAGCCATAATCATTTTAAATTTTTACTTATAATTTTGCTTCGTGGCTGTTAATGTTAATAAAATGTTTCAATGTCACGTACTCAATGCATAAATGCATCATTGGCTTTCTCTTGTTTTAATATTAATAATAATAATAAACATTTATTATTGTCTGGCAGATTGGATGTCATTCTTTAATTCTTTAATGAACAGTTGAAGATATTAAATAAAATAAAAAAAAAATAAAAAAAGAAAGAAAAAGAAAATCTTAAATTCGGTGATGAGTGATTGATAATTGATTATTGATTATCTATTTAAGATTGATATTAAAATTTTCAGAATTGGAAATTGATATAAAATGGCATGGATGGCCGGTACTTTTTCTGTATTTTCCAATTCATGTTTAATTTCAAAATGTTTTTTTATCTTTATTCATTATAAGTATCAATTAACAGAATTACAAAATTATAAGTTAAATTCAAATCTCAAATCTTTTTTAAATTTTTCAAATGGCTGATTCATTGAAGGAAAGCATTTACACCGCTGAAAACGCTCAATCGGTGTCATCCACTGATCAACCAATTACCGATGCTGAAGAACATATCATTTTAGACACTGACACAGGAATCACAGAGAAAGTTGTCAAGGATTGGACCCAAGACGAAGTCAACAAGGTGTACAGAAAAATTGATTTCACTGTGTTACCATTGTTGTTTTGGGCTTTTTTCATCTTGAATATTGACAGAGGTAACTTGGCCAATGCTTTAACATCCACGTTAAGAAAAGATGTTAAATTAACCAATGAAATCATCAATGAAGGTACCGGTTTGTTCAATGTCGGTATCGTTGTCTTTGAAATTCCTGCCAATATGCTTTTACAAAAATTCGGTCCATCTAGATGGTTATCATTTCAAATTATCTTTTGGTCATTGTGTGCCACTTTACAATCATGTATGACCAACAAACATGGATTTTTAGCTTCTCGTTTCTTTATGGGTATGTTAGAATCTGGTTACATTCCAGGTGGTTTGTACTACATCTCCACTTGGTACAAGAAGAGACAATTATCCGTTCGTTATGCTATCTTTTTCTTGGGAAACATGGTTGCCAGTGCTTGTTCCGGTTTGATCGCTGCAGGTATCTTAAGACACGTCGCTGGTAACTTTGGTAAGGCTGGTTGGAAATGGATCTTCATCATTGAAGGTGTCATGGGTATCGGTTACGGTGTGATCTTTGCAATTTTACTTCCAGATTCCCCAACAAACCCAAGACCATTCCACAACTTGTTCAGATTGTTCAATGAAAGAGAATCCCGTATCATCAGAGGTGAAGTGATTCTAGATGACCCAGAAAAGGTTAACTCTGCCAAGGAGATTAGTTGGAGAGAATTGAAGTCTGTGTGCCACGACTGGAGAACTTGGATGCATTTCTTGTTCAGTTTATCATACATGCAAAATGTGCAAGCTATCGGCACTTATATTCCATCTATCGTTAAATCAATGGGTTACTCCTCTGTGAAGGCAAATGCTATGGCATCCGTCGGTGGTTGGTTAGCAGTGGGTTTGATGTTGATCTCTATGGCATACATGCATTTCAGAGGTAGAATCTCTGTGCCAATGATTTTGTTCCCATTCTCTGCATTAGCATTCACTGCATCGTTGTTAGGTCTCTCTCGCACACACAGGGCAACTACAAAGTATGCAATGTTGGTCTTGGACTCTGGTGTCAATACCATTGCACATGTGTACAACTGTACCTGGGCAAGTGCTAATTCAAGAAAACCAGCTGAGAGAAGTTTAAGAATGGCTGTCATGGTGATGGCAGCTAACATGGCCGGTATCTCTGGTGGTCAAATCTTAAGAACATACGATGCTCCAATGTACCATAATGCATTCTTGGCTATGACCGTGGTCGCTGCATTCGCTGCTGTGGTTAGTGTGTTTATGTCTGTGCAATACATTTTGACGAACAGATATTTGGACAAGAAATACCCACAAGGTGAAAACCATCAACTCGAAACCGATGTTGCAGTCGAAACTCCAGAATCAGAAGAAAAGGATGAAGGTAAGACTCAAGTTCACGTTGTCGGAAAGTACGCTGATGACGATGAGAAGATCCATGAAATTTTGGTTAAGGAGGCAACTGACGGTAAAGAGTTTGCTATTGAAGATGCCAGTAGCAAAGTGTTGAGTTACGAAGAAGGTTTCCGTTACATCTATTAATTATCCTCTGTACAATCTAACCCCTATTTTCTAATATTCCTTAGATAAATCTCTTTTTTTTAATTTTGCTTTTAATCTTTTCTTTATGTTTGTTATGTATATTTATGGCTATTTTTCTTTTTATTAATTTATCTTTTACTATACTATTCTTTTCTTCTTTAATAATTGTAATTATGATAATTATATCTTTCTCTTTCTCTACTTTAGTTAGAACATTGATTTTATCGAAAAGAAAAATGTGCGGCGGAATTTGGCCGACTTTATTTACGAAAAAAAAGTCTGGTCAGTTCTGTGTTTAATTCAGTCAGATACTATCCTGTCAGTAAAACAATCACTCTTCAACCCTAATCGCTGGAGATCGACAACTCATATCAAACAACAAAAGTGGTTAATCAATTAAAAACATGTTTGCCTTCAGGAATGAGTTACGGTTTGGTACTAGATTGATCAGGAGGAACCCCATTTTTTCCGTGAAAAGACCTATGTCCTCTTCCACCATCAACACCCCATCGACAAAATTATCCCGATCGTTACCAACGTTTGCAGCTGTGTCGGTGGCCAGTGGAGTATTTGGTTATTACATTTCTACATTAATCAATACATCCTCAGATGAGGATACTGCATCAACAACAAAACTAGATGGTTTACAACCACTCAAATTTGCCGATGAAGAAGCCGTTGAAGTTGGATTGGCTAGAATATCCAAAATCGTCGATCCATCACAGATCACTGAATCACCAGGTGAATTGAAGAATCATTCCAATGATCCATCGAATTTTGTTCCATCTAAGACCAATGAATTACCTTATTGTATTGTGTACCCAAAGACAATCGAACAAGTGTCTGAGATTGTCAAGGTCTGTTACGAATTAGCCATTCCAATCATCGCTGTCTCCGGTGGTACCTCCATTGAAGGGCATTACATTCCAACTAGAAGAGGTATCTCATTGGATTTGAGTAGAATGGACAAGATTTTGGCATTACACGAGGAAGATTTGGATGTTGTCGTGCAACCTGGTGTTGAATGGCAACATCTAAATGAATATTTAGAACCTCATGGATTGATGTACGGACCTGATCCAGGTCCAGGTGCTATGATAGGTGGTATTTTAGCCACTAATGCTTCTGGTACCAATGCTGTCAGATTTGGTGCTGCAAAAGACAATGTTCTATCATTGACTGTTGTGTTGGCAGATGGTACTGTCATTAAAACAAGAAACAGACCTAGAAAATCATCAAACGGGTACAATTTAACTAATTTGTTTGTCGGTTCTGAAGGTACCCTTGGAATCATTGTGGAGGCTACTTTGAAACTTCATGTGAAACCAGAGAATGAGGTGATCACGCTGATGAATTTCAAGGAAATTGGTGACGCCACTAGAACAGTCAGTGACTTGTTTAAAAAGGGTATCACTTGTAACGCTATTGAATTCATGGACGACAAACAAATGACTGCCATTGCAGAGATGGGTACCGGAGGTGACAGAAAATGGACGTCCGATCATTTGTTGTTAGTGAAATTGAGTGCTCCTAATAGTAGTTCGTTAACGGAAACTTTGAAGAGTGTCGTCGAATTAGGTGAAAAGAACCATGGTTTCAACATTGAAATCGCAAGAGATGAGGAAGCCAGAGAGGAGATTTGGAGAGTCAGAAAGACATTACTTTGGAACTCATTGAATTGGGCCAAGAAGGTTAAACCAAATGCTATCATCTTGCCTACAGATGTGTGTGTGCCAGTTTCCCAATTACCTGCTTTGATGACAAGAACGATGACTAGATTATACGATGCAGGATTGTTGGCTACAGCTGCTGGGCATGCAGGTGATGGTAATTTACATGTGTTGGTCATATTCGACCCGGAACAATTTGACACGGCACATGAGATCATTAATGAAATGTCCAAGACAGCAATTGAATTGGAAGGTACCGTGTCTGGTGAACATGGTATAGGTGTGTCTGATAAAAGAGAATTGTTGACTCAAGAATTAGGTGAAGACACCATCGATTTGATGAGAACCGTGAAGTTTGCATTGGATAAAAAGGGAATTTTAAACCCAGATCACATATTCAAAATAGACCCAATTGAAAATAGACATCCATTTGCATGAAAGGAAAAACTCATTGTGTATTAATTTATGTATTTATCTTGTTAAACTTATAGAATATAGAATTTAGAATTTAAAATATATATTCATAGAGCGTACTCTGTCAATTTTTGTTCATGGGTGAGCATCTGAAATGGGTGTTTTCAGAAAAGGTACAATGAATAGATCCAAATTGATCAGTTACGTAAAAAGGACACATTTCCCCGTTTCATACTATTTACCCATTCGTGTTGTTGTTCCATAAAAGTTAATACAGTTAAATCAAGTATATTTTATATTCAAAATATGTCGAATGAATTGTCAAGAGTGCTAGACAATATCAAGGACGACTGGCCGAGTATATTGCAATCCGATTGCAATCCTTTAGAGATCGCATTACTGTTATTGGATAATTCGTCAGTTGGTTTAGCTCATAGATATCCAGATTTTGTGGAATTAAAAGAAGTTTTCTCCAAAACATTGAAAAAGGCTGTCAATGACAATTACATGGCATTCAATGATTCCATTGGATCATACGGTTTGGCCGTGTCCTCGTTGACCGAATCCCAGGCAACCTTATCAAACATCAGAGGCCAATTGAAAGATGTCAATACCATTGTGAACAATCGTATAGGTTTGATGAGTGAATTGAATAACAAGAACATGCAATATGGTGAGGCAATAGAGATCCTGGACAGTATCGGTCATTTAAAGGAAAGCTCAGAGATAATTGATTCCCATATAAAGTCTAGAGATTTCGACCATGCCCAGGAGATTATATCTAAATCATTATCAAATGCTGATAAATTCAACTTATGGCAAATTCCAGCTCTTGCATCCACACAGCAAAGACTTCAATCACAAGTGCAAACATTATTTGATTTGATAGTGGAAGATATGAACAATATAATATACCTTAAAGTTGATGACAATGATCCAAACAATTCCTACGATGAAGAACTTAAAGCAGAATTATTCTCCTTGTCATCTACTGATATAGAGGATATCTCATCTGTTATCAATACTCCAGTAGAACAATTTTTGAAAGAGATAAATAATGCTTCTGAAGGTGTGTCTCCTGGTGATAACACTCATAGATTCCAAACTTTAAGAAACGATCTTTACGTGTTGAAGAAATTGAATAAAGTGGATGAAGCTCTAGCAGCATTAGAATCACAAATTGGTGGAGAAATGAAACAACTTATTACCAATACCATTGATGAAATCAGAAATAAACATCCGGAACAGATTGAATTGTGTCAACAACCAATGTCCGCTAGTAAACAAAATGAAGTGTTTGATTATGAATCATTCTTGATAAGTAATTCCAGTGCCTATGTGCTGCAAGAATTCTTCTCGTCACTGTTTAGAAAATGTATCTATGTTCTTCAAAACCATAGTGCTATAAAAGGTGTCGCCAAACTGGCCAAAGTTGACTACTCATTGGAACCTATTTGGAACAAGGTGGAAAAAAACATCGCTGATATCATTTACAACTACATTGTCGACAATAAATACTCGGGAGAAGTGGAAAGAGATGATACTTTGAAAAATGTGAGAACGCCTTTCACAAAACCAATAAATGAAGATATGTTTCAGTCCGAACCATTGTTTCAATTTGCCAAATTAAGCCTTGGGGAAAAGGGGACTTTGAATTCATCAGTTGTTTTTGAAGATGCATTGACTGATCTTTTCCAAAACAAAAAACGGTCAGAGATTGTCGGTATCAATGATACTGTGTATATTGAGAATGAAGCTACAAATCAAAGATCGTTATTGGTCCCAGCTAATGTGTTCAATATGGGTGCTATCATGGACAATTTCTTACTTTTCGTTGGAAGCAGTTCTGCCTTGTTTTCTGACGATAAGAAGGAAGTCCCATTGAACTTCTTTGATAGATTCATGAAAATGGTGTTTTTAAAACAATTAGAAAAGACTTTGTTAGTTCAATTTGATGAAATCACCGAACAAACTTGGAAAACAGATAGCAAATCTGGAATTGAGTGTACATTTGCCTTCAAGAAATTCTTCACTGCCTTATTACATGCACTTGACATTTCATTGTATTTCCGGGAACCATATGTGTCTATTGTGATGAAATGTTTGAATAAGGTTGTCTCTCAATATCAAGTCTTCTTAGATGATCTGGTGCCGCCTGATTATTTAAAGATGGAGAAAGAAAAGCTTTTGCCTCATTGGTTAAGTGACTCCAACATGGTTGGTTTGTCCACACAGTTAATGATAAACAGAGATGCAAATGAGGAAGCCAGATTGGTATCTAAGGAACTAGAATTGTCTCTTTCTTTGGGTAATAAGACTGCCAACTTGGTCAATGAACAAGATTTATTTGACGGTAATAAGTATGCATCTTTGGCCAGACTTCTACAGAGTTTGCTGTACACACTGGAGTGGCTACCAGATCTGAAAAAAGAAGTTAAACCTGCAAATGTTGAATCTACAAAGATCAGTTTATTGAGAGAATCGTGGCACATCACTGGATTAGATGGGAAAAATGAAAGTGTTCTCCCTTCAGACATCAATGATGAGAAGAGTGCTGGTGATTTAGATTTCAGAATGGCATTGTATGGACAATACGTGAATGATTTCAGTGAAGTGTTGGAGAAGCTAACCAACATGGTTTGGGAGATTAAACTGTTTATGAGATACGATATCAAGTGTAAGGCTATCTTGTGCATTGCGCAGACATTTACCAAGGAAGTGTGGATGCCACTATATGAATCTGGTGAAATTGAAATCAACATCATTTTATTCAATAGAGCGATAGTTGAAATCAATAATATTTTATCGGAAAGATTTAATGATGATGAAAGACAGCAAATCTTCAAAGGGTTACCTGATTTGATTGACAGAGAATTAGTTGTGGAATCTAGAAGAATCATC
The DNA here is from genome assembly GCA_003707895.3 of Ambrosiozyma pseudovanderkliftii. NCBI lineage: Eukaryota > Fungi > Ascomycota > Pichiomycetes > Pichiales > Pichiaceae > Ambrosiozyma > Ambrosiozyma pseudovanderkliftii. The sequence goes on from PPLW03000047.1 coordinate 93,481, forward strand.
AAGTTGAATGCAAATGGTGTTTACAGTATATTTGTCAACATTAGAGTGTTGAAGCAAATGTTAAGAAATGTTATGTCTAAGCCTAGAGATGTTAATTTTTCTAAGGCTATGGCATATTTTGAGATGTTTAAAAGTACAGATAAGGGTATTTTAGACAGAATCAAAACTGAAAAGGCTTCCAAGGATACTAGCTACTCTATTGAGGATTACAATAATATGGTTAGATTGGTTTTTAGTGAATCCATGGCTAAGGATATGGTGAAAAGACAAAATAGTTCTTACAGTGCAAGTAAGAGATACGATGACACAATTAAAAAGTTGAAAATGGAATTCAAAAAACCATAGGTATCACTATGGCTTTTGTGTAACAAACTTGTCATATATATATTTAATTGAACTACAAACTTGATCTGGAGTTAAGTAAAAGCATGATATATTAAAAACGAGAATTGAAATGAGAGGAAGGGGAGAATGAAAGTAAGCTAAAATATGCAAAGAAAGAAAGAAAAATCTGTATATACCCAAAGAAAGAGATTAAAAAAAAGGAATGCAAAACAACCAAAAGAAGAAAAGAATGAAGACATTAAGCAGTTAAATGATAAATAATCAATGATATAGAAAATATATATTTATAAATGGTATTGGAATTAATCAAATCTTGATTTCTTGATGGACATATACCCATCGGTCAATCGTCTTTTTGAATGTTGCTCATCAACGAAAACCATTTCATCGTCATCTTCATCGTCCAGAGCATCCACATCCGATGAAACCACAGATGAAGTTATGTTATTTGAACCATGTTTCAATTTAAAGTTTAAATTGTACTCCTTTAACTTGTCGTTGACTTTGGATTTTCTGGGATGACTGTGGCTATTATGGTGAGAGGTGTAATACTTTGGCTGTGGATGCATTGATAATGGAGCTCTTGAAGGTGGGAAATGGAATGGTGATGGGTTGGATATTTCATCAAATTGGTAATCGTCAGCGATCACCAGTGGTTTTATTTCCTCTTGTTGTATAACATCTCCTTCGTTTGATTCTTGGTTCTCATTCTCATTAACGTTGTCACTGTCGATGGCACTGGACGACTGTTGGTTCTTATCTATAGGATTTTCGCATGGTTTCTTGGTATTGGTCTCATCATTTGGTTGTAAAGTTGATTGTGTAGTAGTAGTATTGTGTTGTTCTTGTTCCCGTGCGTGTTGTTGTTCTTCTTGTTCTTGGTGTAGTTTACTTTGTTGTTGTTGTTGCTTTGGCTTTTTACCAGTCAATTCCGATTTTTTATTATGTAACACCTCTTGCAACTGGGAAAGGTTCTTCACAGATCCATTATCGATTAAAGAAATCAAATCATCTAGACAGTTCAGATACCCATTAGCTTGCAACATAGAGTTCTTTGTGTTTGACAATCTGTAAAGCGCAGCTATGGATCTAGCACCTATCTTAAACTCGTTTGATAGTTCCCTATTGATTTGATTTATAGATTCTTCGTCTATCGGATCTGATAAAGGAAGAGTGGATGATAAATTCGATAAATCCATTGTTGAAAGTGTGATATATCTTTTGTCTGTTAGGTAATAGTTATTAATATATGAGTGATTCTTTGTGTAAAAATAAGTGAAGACTGCACACATATAAATATCTGGTTTAAATGGTATCTATCAAAAGGGTCAACAATCACAAAGAAGAAAAAAGAATTTTTTTTTTTGAATCCATGGGACAATGACAATCGAGAGTCGCTTACGTAATTTTTCAGTGAGATCTATTTTGCTCAAGTAGTATATATATAAAAATAGATTTTTTTAATTTATATTAATTAATGTGGTTTTTTTCTTATAGATGACAGGTATATAAAATTACATATTCCATTTCCAGTTACAGGTATAATTACAGTCAACTTCTCTTTTTAATCTGTTTCACATTGTCCAACACCTGTTTGTCAGCATCATCACCGATGGATTTTTCAGCATTGACAATGTGTTTCACATTATCATCGTAATCATCAACATCACTGTACTGTTCTTCATCGTCATCGTTGTCAACTTCACCGTTATCAATGATCTCTTCATCTTGATCGTCTTCATCTTCGTCGACGTCGCCTTCATCCTCATCCATATCACTGAGGTCGAATTCTTCACTGTCTAATTCTTCATCTAGTAACCCAGCATCGTCCAACTCCTCCACGTATTCAACGTTTTCTTCGATTTCCTCTTCTTGAGCATCATCGTGTTCTTGAAGGGTCTTGATCATGTCTCTTTTCAATTCTAATCTATCCGTCACCATTCCGATTTTACTTCTCAATTCCATCAATCTGTCTAAATTCTTACTCTTCATGTTTAACACACTGATCAATTGGTTCAAATTACTCTTGTTACCGTTATTGATCAAATAATTCCCATGATAGATCAAGATGTTTTTAATCCAGTAATTCAAGTTCAACTGTCTGTTACCGTTTCTACTGATTCTCTCTGATAATCTGTCCAATAATTTACCCACATACACGGAATCCATTTTGAAGATGGTATTTCTGATGACTGTTTCGTCCTTATTGTTCAACACAGTTTCTAACAACGAATGGTCGTTGGATTTCAATGCCTGCACCAGCACCACTGTTAATGTACCAACGTTAGTCTTTTTCTTTTGACGTTTATTAATCGTTTTGTCGTTGTTGCTTTGTAACTGTAATCTTTCCGCTAATGATAAATCTTCATCTTCCTCGTCCTCGTTGTCTGCATTATCGTCTTTTTCTAGATCTTTCAAGTTATCACCGGATGCCACAATTGCATGACTTTCATTGTATGTCTTTGCAGATGCTATATCATGACCAAACTTTAAATTTTGGAACGGTTTCAAATTAGGCTTCTCCTTCAACAATTGAAGGTTTTCAGAGACATTGTACAATTTCCCCTTGGCATTGGCAGGGTCCGTGATCCACCAAGGTAGATGGTGGAAGAATGGGATGGATGATTCCTCCAGCCAAGATAAAATCAAAAATTTATTGGTTAATTTCAAATCTTCAAACACCAGTGGTTCATTGATTTGATCTTGAGGTCTGCCAATGGTGATTTTGAAATTAGAGTTGATTGATTTTTTAATGTTTTTCCGTCTGCTGAATTTACTAGACGCTGGACTGGCATTGGCATTAGTGATAACATCCGTTGAGCCACCACTGTGACCATTAGTAAATGAGAAGGGATCGTTAAACACCTCCACTGACCCATCATCCGTCAATGCTACAAGAACGTCTAATTTGAAATCATCGTTTTGAAAGTAATCAATCTTGACAATGTGGTTCTCTGTGACGTAGATCTTGATCAATTTATTAGCTGCTATGTCGAGACAGTTGATGAATCTGTCATTCTTAGTGTACGTTAACATGTATTTACCGGTGTTTATCAATTGCAACCGGTCAATTTCATTGATATGGTTTGAATTCAATGGTTGAATGGTGTCATTGTGTAATAGGTACAAAGAGTTGGATGCCAACAGTATATCTGTCTTCGATATGAACGTGAACAATTTGAATTGAACATTGTCAAAATTTTCATTTAGATAATTGTTTAAATTCATAGATTGTAATTCATTGAAAGAATCATCGAATGAGTACACAGTGTTGTTGAAATCAAGCCCACAGAATCGATCATTGTATGGATCATAAGTGAAACTTGACAATTTACTAGATAATTTAACTTGTTGTAAGATTTCATTGATCGATGGAGAGTAAATGTACAACACATTGGAATTTTCAAACAACACACCCAACAATTGATCCTCCAATGAAAATTCATTCAATTTTTGTCTTTTCCCCCTACCGTTCGTCACATTGGAACTCCCAGTGATAGTGTTCGGTAACCAACATATACTAGCCACTTTTAAACTCTTCTGTAAGGGGAACACAGTGGAGAAACTTTGTAATGACTTTGAATCAGTGGAATTTGACGATATAGATGAATTCGATGATTGAACCCTGATAACATGAGAATCCAATGACACTATCACACTGGCAAAGTATTGACCACTTGGATCGTATTCAGATACAACCAATGACGACATTTCCTGTTGTTGTTGTTGTTGTTGTTATCAACTGTATTGGGTTAACATTATCAAATCCATTGAATCATCTGTATATAGTAAAATACCTATATTTCTTTTATAAAATTTTCCTTTTCCTTTTCCCAGCACCAAAAAAAAAAAAAAAAAAATTAGAAACACGGCTGTGTAATGATTAGTATCGTCTAATCGTCTAAATCGTCGAATAGACTCTATTACACAGTCGATCGACCTTTATCCCACGAGACTAGTAATTCCCGATATTTTATTAACACATAAACAAAAATTGACAGAAGATATTAATTTCAAAAGAGTGGGATGGAAAGAAAGGAAGAAAGAAAGAAAAGAAAAAAAAAAGAAACGAGGGGAGAAAATGGCAAAATGGAACAATTTCCTAATTGGGAGTTAATAGAAATTGCGAGAAGTGGAGAATGACTAGAAACCAGGACGGCTACGAATACTGCAAGTGGCCATTACACTGGTTTCATTATTAAAAAGAGTTATCGCTAAATCCGGATAAATCCCATTAGTAAATCCCTTTTTCAAAAACTACGCCAATGGTAAGTAACAGTAAAAAAGACAAAAGACAAAAGACAAAAGACAATGTACAATTATACAATAGTAATAGTATCTTTATATATATATAAACGTAACCTTAGTTAGTTAAGGAAGGACATTAATACTAAATAGTTAATTTTTTTCTTTGTTTCTTTTTCTTTTACTTTTCCCCGTTTTCTTGTTTCCTTCTATTTCCCGTTATCCTTGTCTATATATTTAAAAAAAAAAACAGTGGCACTTTAGTGATAAAAATTTAAAAAGTGCAGTGTAATCTGTGTACTGTTTATTGTGTTCTTTTCTTTTTTTTAGTTATATAGTAAGTAAATGGTAATAGTTATATAGTAAATAGTAATAAGTGTTGGTTCTCTTTGAAGTTTTTCAATTTTTCTTTTCAGTTTTATGTAGTTTTAAATTCTAGAAGTTGAAGTAATTTTTTTTTTTATTTTTCTTTTTTTTTTTCATATATATATATATATATATTTATCTATTTTATTTTATTTAGTCAGTAAGATAAAAACTTTTTTATTTGTTACAATTCAATTCAATTCAATTCAATTCTTATCTGTTTTGTTGTTTCTTTTCAATCTTTCAAACTTTCAGTGTTAATTTCCATCAATCAATCAATCAATCAATCCATCAATCAATTCTCTTTCAAGTATAAATCCATTATAATATACTATATAAACACTACCTCCCAAGTCGCGTGCTTATATAATATATTATCAACTACCACCACTATACCACTATACCACTCACTCACTCTACACAGTTTAGTTTCTCTTTCTCTTTCTCTCACAAACTTTCCAGCCTCTCTCTCTTTCTTTCTTTCTTTCTTTCTTTCTTTCTTCTCTTTTCCCCTTTTTTTTTTACCTTTAATTCAACTACATTATACACTACAACACTATTGTTTTCTTTTTTCTTTTCTTTCAATATGGTTTACTCTGCATCAATGGCGTCGCATCAAATCATTGATTACACTCATTCAAATAATTCACCAACTATGGTGCAATATCATCAACCTACTTTATCATCTCATCAACAAAGACTATTTTCATCTCCCACACCTACCCCATCAACAACAGCTGCCACTCCAAGTAATTCCAATATATCCACTCCTCACCATTCAAGAAATCATATAATCACCACTCCATCATCTAATAGATCAAAGAGAAGAAACTCTGATGGGGAGAATGATTTTAAAAAAGTGAAGCAAAGTTTACAACAACAACAATCATCATCATCGATCCCACCATCTGAATTGACTCTGGAGAATATTAACTTGGAAGAGTACCCTAAATTCCATCATCCAGAAGGAGGTATTATCCAATTCACTCCAATTGGTAACATTAGAACATTTACCGGTGATAACAATGTCGTTCAAAGAATCATTGAGAAGAAATCAACGTTTGATTTGAACAATTTAACCCATGGAATCGATGGATACACGTTGTACATTGGTAACAATGGATTTGAATCCCCATCCAAGGTTAACATTTCAAATTCCCCATCAAATGAAGTGGAGAATTACATGAGAAATGGATACAATAACATTATGACGCCGTCATCGTCTGTGAGTTTTTACGAAGATGGTGGTTGTTGTTCTGGTTCTTGTAGACACGGTGATTGTTATGACGCTGATTCCGATTTAGAAGAAGATGATGAAATGAATTGATATGCCTTGTTTTTCATTACTTCAATCTGTACATTACTATTATTCTTATATTTAAATGATAAACACGAAAAAAAAAAGACAAAGACCAAAAAAAATATACCATTAGTAAAAAAAATCAGAAAAAAAACACAGAAAAATTGGAATTATACATATAGAACAAAAAGGTTACTACTATTCACTTGTACATTACAATAACATAACAATACTATAGAGTTAAATTAAATTAAATTAATGTTAAATCAAAACACACACCCACACACAACTTTACTTTACTTGCTGAAGCTAAACTAACATTTATACATATGATATGATTCTGCTTTTTCCTGAACTGCTGTTCAGTTCAAAACATCTGTTTCTCCCTGCTTGTTTATTCAGTTATTTGCTATTTTTCTCCCATCTTTCTATCATTACATTATAAATCTTGTATTCTGAAAAAAAAAGAAGAAAAACTTCAAACTACATACACTATTATTCATTTTTGCTTTTTATTCTCTAGTTAATTTTGGTTTTATCCATCCCCCCATGGTTTGTTTGTTTGGTTAATACCCATATACATACAAACTACCATTCCTCCATGTATTCTTTTTTTTTGTTTCCTTCTTCTTGGTTTGTTTTATTTTGGATTGAATTCGTTTTTAAAAATTCAAATCCATTCTTATATATTATTATATTATATCTTTATGTATTCTACTCAAAATTTATTTTAACAAATAACTTTCAAATTCGGTTTAATCCTAAAAAAAAGTTGCTTAACTTATATTCATTGTAATTGTGAACTAACTACTAACTAGTAAAGAAAAAAAGAAGAAGAAGTTGGTTTTACACCTCCTTTAATGTAAGAGAAGGAAATATGAAAAAAAAAATCGAAAAAAAATGAATGGACGAGTTGGGAGTCGAACCCAAGACCTTTCGCATGCTAAGCGAACGCGCTACCAACTACGCCACACGCCCAATTGATGTTTCCGATAGGGTTCCTTTTTAAATCCGTTTCCAATGATTAGCAAAAAACGCAAAAATCTCTTTCTCGATGTTTTTACGTGTTTTTAGGCTATAAATCAAGTTAAATCTAACTATTTATTGAAACTAAAGTTTGAAAAGGTTTAAATTTTGTAGATTTGATAGTTAATATCTATCATATTGAAGTTACTACATCCTTTTAAAAACTTTTGATATCAAAAAACTTAATTTTTTAATTTTAAACTCTGTAGAACTGCTTTGGAGATTCGTTTTCCTTGTTTCATTAATTTTCAGTACCTTTGGTATTACAATATATTCAGAAAAAGAGAACAAAAGAACAAAAAAACAAGAGGACAAAATCACAAGAGAACAAGAGAAAACAAAAGAAGATTGGAGCACGACAAAAAATAATGTTGTGGTTTTGTATTCAAACAAGAGGACAAGCCAAGAGGAGAAGAGGACAAGATGACAAGCCAAGGGAACAAGAGAACAAGAGAACAGAAGAAAAATTCTATACAAATCACAGTCCTACTATTTTCATTTACTATTCATTTTGTCTTTTGTTTTTTTTTGTTATTTTGTTTCTCTTTTATTTATTTTCTATTACATTACAAATAATTTATATATAGTAAAAAACACACAAAAAGAGATACTTCTATGTATATATATCAAAAGAACATCACTACACATCATCTGCATTCTCAAAGATAGATTCATCGATGTAAAACTTATCATTCTTAATTGCATCATTATACTCTTGGTTTCTGAACACAAAGCTACCCACTTGTTCGTATTCAACATTTTCGTCATCATTGATGCCATTTTTCCTCTTTCTTTGATCAACTGGTTGAACCATGTACACCGATTGGAATAACCTTTGTAGCGCTACCAATTGTGATCTCTTCCAAGCTTTCAATTTATCTTCTTTCTTCTGCTGAGTAGTTGGAAATTCACTTCTTTCATGACCCGGAGGTGAATCGTCTAATTCTAACCAAAGTTTTGACTTTTTTGAGTTTAAGTTTAATTGATTCTCGTACCGATGGTAATTTGTCCGATTCAATTGAAATTTAAACACTGGATCAATGTTTGGATTCTCCAATGCCAATTCAGGTGTCTTAACTGGGGTGGGTAATGATTCTTCCCTATTTATGTGATGGTTAGGTGTTGTTGGGACGTTTCCAGCTAATTTATTGAAGCCTCTCATAGCAAATTCCTTTAAATATTTATCTTGGTATTCACTTTGTAATCTTCTAGCAGGGTGAACAAGTTTTGAATTCATCTTCCTTGCCTTGAACGGTGTAGATCTACCAAAATTTGTCTCTTTATTGACCATGAAATCTTCAGGCCACCAGGGACCTTTTCTCTTTGGGTGGGTGGTCAAATCCAAAGTGTAACTTTGGCATTTATTATTATTAGTCGATTGAGTTTCAGACAGAGGAGATGATAAGAAATCACCTGGACTCTGTGCTTGTGAATCAGCGATTTCATTGATTTGTTTCTGTGGCTGTCGTTCAATGCCATGACCCTGTGAAAGAAATTGCAAGGAATTTGAAAATCCATCCTCTTCTTCTTCGTATTCATCTTCATCATCGTTTTCGTCCTTCTCATGACCAGTGTGTTTTTCACCGTCATCAAAATTCAACTCAATAGATTGACCTCTTTTATCCAAGCCAATGGGACTGAATGACGTTTTGACAACTTCCGACTTGTCAAGTAGCAATTTATTATTATTGTTGTTGTTGTTAACATTATCATCTTGTAATGATTGCTGTGTGATGGCAGTGTCTTCGAAATCATATTGAGAGGAATTGTCAATGGCATTGTTCAAAACATGATGTGATTGGTGCCGGGCCTCTAATTGTCTCACTAATCTTTGGTTTTCACTAGTGGCTCGTTGCAATTGCTGTCTCAGTTGTTCATTCTCTGATTTTAAATCACTGATGGTATCGTTTAATGTATCATTCAAATCATGGTACAATTGTAATTCTTGTTCACCTTGCTTTTGCAATGATTTTAGTTTTTGAACTGATGACTTCAATGATTTGATCTCTTCAATGTCATGAACCAACTGGTTCTCCTTGCCCTCATCTACGTTCTTCAATGGAGACCTCAGTATTTCATTAAAATCATCTATAGGTTCAGTCTTTACATGTGTTGTTGTTGGTACTGATTTGAATTCTTTAATTCCCTTGATTGGTGTAATCAATGCATTGTAGGTTTTGTTTAGTTGTGTTAAGGCATCGAAAAGATTATCCAAATTCACATCATTGCGTGGATCTTTCAAAGGATTCCTGTATCTGTCTAATGTATTAGGTGCCATATATATATATTGATTTTGTCAGATATCTCTAGATGGTACTTCAGATATATATATTTGTTTTTCAATTATATCACATTTAGTATATTATAAGGTAAAAAAGAGAGAGAGACAGAGAGAGAACACGCTTTTTTTGTTTATTTTTGCGTGTTAATTTGGCAGGTGCGCGTTAAGCGAAGCGAAAAGACGAAGGCCCGAGAGATCGATCTGGGAACATGGATTTGATTGTGGATTTGTCAATTCAATTAAGATGATGTAGTTTAATGTCCTAGTTATAATTCGTATTTCATATTTCAGACAAGGGAAATTAAATTAAATTACAGTTACAGTTATTATAACTGGCTTTCCATTTGTTAGAAGAGTTGTATACTGGAAGAGCGATATCTCATATCTCAGAGAAGGCATGTTCATTTTACCTAATGCAAGTTAACCGTTATATTTACAGTTCCTTAGTAATCACCATCACCTGTATGATAATACCCACAAAGTTATTGACCAATTAATTGTAATGGAATTATTCAAAAGGAGCAAAAATGCTCCTTCTTATAATAAATGGAAGTCACCTTTTTTTTAATTTTATCGAATAACTTTATCGTGAGACTTAACACGAGTTTCAACCATGCACAATGAACTTTTAAACATTTGAATCAGTAACCCTTATTAGCTACAGAAATCTAATATTTCTGTCAGTTTAAAACATCAAATGTATGTTCATTCTATGTCTTGTTTGTATTCAATTAAGAACAAAAGATACAGCGACACCCTCTTGAAATCGTAAATGAATATTCGACTGTTAACTCCATATTAGCAACTCAAACTAATTTTAATCAATGTCAAATGTTTCTTCAATTGTAAATTGACTCCTTAGTTACCTTATTTATTGATAACAGGGCCTGGAACAGGAGTAAAATAGCAAAATTTGCCAAATGGTGTAAAAACACCATTAGTTGTATAAACAATCACTAGCAAGACCTCATCCAAGCGCAAATGGTTTAGTGGTAAAATCCAACGTTGCCATCGTTGGGCCCCCGGTTCGATTCCGGGTTTGCGCACTTTCTTTTTTTCTTTTTCTCTTTTTCTTACTTAACCTCTGCCTCTGTTTCCCCTTTCTGTGCGATTTATTTACAAAACACACACACTTTTTAATACTTAAAAATAGTTTAAATGCTGTGTAAAATGGTTTTAACCCAGATGAGCTGTGTTTTGGTTTTGGTTTTTATTAATTTATTTATCTTTTAATTTCACTTTTCAGATTCATAAATCTCATTATATATTTAAAATCAATTATTGACTCTTATCAATAAGATTATAACTATAACAATCACAATCACAATCACAATCACAATCACAATCACAGTTTCTATTAAAGTTTTATAAACATGTCTTTATCTGAGACTTCTTCGCAATCATCAAGTTTAGCTGGCCCTCCTTCAAATAGATTTGTGCAATTCAAATTGGTTTTATTAGGTATGTTAAGCCACTGTCTGATTCTTTTACTTTTGATTTAAACTTCCAATAATTACTTTTACTAACACACACATATATATATTAAAATTGCTTTGCTATGTTTTTAATTCAGGTGAGTCTGCAGTTGGTAAATCTTCGATAGTGCAAAGGTTTGTGAAGGATTCATTTACGGAACTTCGTGAATCTACCATTGGAGCTGCATTTTTAACACAAACGATTCAAATAGACTTAAACACCACAGTTAAATTCGAGATATGGGACACTGCAGGACAGGAGAGATACAGATCATTGGCGTCAATGTACTACAGAAACGCTCAAGCTGCATTGGTTGTGTTTGACATCACCCAGGAATCATCGTTAGATAAGGCCAAATACTGGGTGAAGGAATTACAAAAGCAAGCCAGTTCGGACATTGTCATAGCATTAGTCGGTAATAAATTAGATTTAGAAGATGAACGGAAAATCAACACAGAAGAGGCTCAAGCGTACGCCAATGAATTGAATTTATTGTACTTTGAAGTGTCTGCAAAGACGGGTGCCAACGTCAAGGATTGTTTCAGAGAAGTTGCCTTGAAATTACCAATTGAAGATAAATTGAAACAATCTCACCAAAGAAGAAAAACAGTGGATTTAAACAGAAGACAAAACACCAATGAACAACAATGTGCATGTTAGTGTAGCCTTTTTTATTCCATCTCTTTTTGTTTTTGTTTTCATTGCATTATTTAATCTCCATATCAAATAACCAACCAACCATCTATCTATTCAACTAACTAATTCTTTCACTTGATTTCAATTTATTTTCTATAATCATTATTTTCATATTTTCCTTTATGTGGGTTCCATTTTTTTATTATATTGTTATGGTGTTCTTTTTTTTTCTCTTGTTTCCATTTACATGCTTTTTTTGTTCATATCTGTTTTTTTTTATTTCTAATTACCCTTAATTTATTCTAGGTGGAGGACATCTCCATCATTCTTTATATTTAAAAGGAAAGAAAAAAAAGTAGTAAAAATTACACAATTAAAAATACAATAATGATAGACAAAAAAAAAATATACCAGTTTTATCTTCATCTTTTTATGTTTATCTGAATCTGTTGACAATCAATCTTTCAGCTCCAACTTCATCGTATTCCTCCTTTGACACCCATAATTGATGGAACGTACCCAACGATGCCAATATAGAACCTCCAAACCAAGATGCGTATTTTCTCTCAGAGGTGTTACCGACAGAATGAATTCTGATCTTCATACTTGGATTCAATATCGTCAATTCACTGTGTAATCTCTCATTCAATCTTGGAATCAACGACGTAGAGCCAGTTAAGATAATGTTACTCGCTAATTGAGGTTTCAAATCAATGTCCAATTTATCTAAAACTGTTTGCACTAATTTAGTCAAACCTAATCCCTCATTGGCACGTTCATTCTTGTCCTTACTTGATGATTTATCATCAGTTTCAGTGGCGTTGGCAGATGATGATGCATCGCCTCCGTTCTTGTCCTTGTCATCCTTATCTTTTTGTTCTTCATCTGGTTTCTTTGTAGTTCTCTTCAATGGAACGTACAATTTACTGTTTTTATCATTCTCTGTTCCGATTCTCTTAATGATGTTACCATCGTGTAATTCTTCCCATCCCAGCACCACTCCACTGTCATTCAACACCTCAGATGGGTGGAATAAACTGTTGGCTAATCTGTTTCTTTCGTAACTTGTGAATGGAACGTTCAATCCATTGTTCAATTCGAAGTACCGTAAATCATCATCATCATCATCGTCTTCTTCTTTTTTGGCTTCACCCTCATCCTTCTTATCACCTCCCACCGTCTTTTTAGGTTTGACTTCATCCTCTAAACAACAAGACAATAAAGTCTCCTTCATCTCTTGTAATGTTCTTAGTTTGGAATATTCAGTGAATGACCCATCAACATCAAATGATATCTTTTTAATCTCATACTTAGGCTTTGATTCTTTATTTTCCCAGTAAACAACATCTTTACTCTTCACTGAGTACGATGGCACTATACTGATGTTTCTTTCTTGTAAAAACTGTCTTAATTGTTGATTGATGAACGCACCAGCGTATTTGGTACCCATCACTTGGTTTCTTAAACATAATCCATCAATGATCGGTGTCACAGTGACTAAATCGTGTCCGATGTCCACGATTAAACAATTAGCTCTAGCATGGGCAAATGACACACACGTTGGTTGCTTCACTGAGAAAAATCCACAAAATTTCTCTTGTTCCAAAAACACCTCCAATGCCTTCTCCTTGTTCTTGTATGAATTCATCGTAGATTCTGTTAACAACAATGGTTGTTCCAATGGATCGACACGTAGTTCTTTAAACATGTATTCAAATTGGTCCACAGCACCATCCCAATCGACAATGATATTATCCTTCACTATGGAATTTATAGATTTATTCTCCACGGGAGTGTATAAAAATGCATCAGCAAATGATCTCTTACCGGTGGAACTTGATTCCGCATCGTCTGTTGACTTTTCACCATTGGATTGGTCTCCATAATACGATGGTAACACTAAACTTGGACCGTCATAACCTGCATAACCGATCTTAGTTGAGTATGAACCTGGATCTAACACAATGGCATTGACTTCATCTGCACCAAACACTTGTGGTGCAGCTGTAGTGGATGTGGAGGCTGACATGGTTGTTCTTTTGTGATCTCTCTATTATAAAACACTGTTTAAACCAGTTAGCTCTTTCAGACGAGGTGTTAATATCTTAGAACATTAAAGTGTTTTTTTTTATGTTCAACGTGTAACGTCAATGTCAGTGACTGTTCGTCCAGTCTTTTCAATGAAAAGGTCTCTCAGTCTCTCTCTCTCTGTCACAATTTTTTTTGAGTAAGTAATTGACACGCGCGATTCTGCCAATTTTTTTTTTTCGTTTTACTCATTTTTATTACCGGAATTGGTGTATATATAGATAGATATATCGAAACAAATAAAACAAGTAGGGGGATGTAATTTAATAAAACATGAATGAATAGGGGATATGATATGAGAATAATGAAGAAGTATATATGAAAACAAAATTTAAAAACACAATGTTCATCTATGTATATTTAATTTTAAAAGAAATAAAAAATAAGCAGATACAAACGGAAAAAACAAGATCTATGCAGTAACGGTTAATTCGGTATCAATGACATCGACTAAGAATTGTAATTCTAATTTCTTTCTACTTTCAACTAACCAATCATCAGCCAACTTTCTAGTCCAGCCCTTTAAGTTGGAGACTTCTTCAACAGCGTAATCCAATTCATTTTTTTGTAAATGAGAGTTGACTCTAGCAATGACAGATTCGACATCGTTACCCGTTAATTCATTGTCACTTTTCACTGGAGAACCAGACTTGGCAAATAACAATTTAGAGAAAACGACAGATGAAAGATGTCCTAGCAAACCAGAGTTTGGAGGTAACAAGGACACAGATCTCAATCCAGGTAACAGAAGTTCCCATCTGTTGATCAATTGTGATTGGGTCAACACACCACCAGTCTTCAAAAGGTATTCTTCAGATGGCAAGCTGTTAACGGCAGCATCGATTAATTCGTTATGTAAAGGAGTAGTCAATTGTTTCAAGTTGGCAATTTCAGCGGCAAACACTTTACCAGAGTTTGGAGAGGATTCATTAGTAGATAACAATTGTTGTAATTTATTCACAGAAACCTTGATTGACTTGTAATTAGCATAAGCGGCAGCAGATGTGGATAATTCAATTTGGAATTTTTCCATTTGTTCCACTCTGGAAATGACAGCGGCCAAGTTCTTCAATTTACCATTTCTTTCTTCTTCAACTTTCTCCTTGATAACCTTATTGAATTCTTCGATGGTGTTGTTCTTGGATTGGGAGATCACATTTTGGGCTTCAAGTAAGATAGATTCCTTGGCAGCTTGTAGATCCTTCTTCAAGATTTCATTGTATTTACCGTTGATTTCATTCTTAGCTTGTTCCAAGTTTTGAGTGAATTCTTCAGTTAATTTAGTCTTTTCTTGGTTGTATTTGAGTGTCAATTCATTGTTCTTCTCTTCCAAGTATTTGTCCAAATCTTCCTTCTTTGATGATGTCAATTCAGAGTATTTCTTGGACAAGTCAGAGACGGTCTTAGTGACAGATGCAACCAACTTATCAGCGTCTTGAGAAACCTTGTCCTTGTTGATGGAAGAAATGAATTCATTGATTGACTTGACAGTTTCCTTAATTTCTGCATCCACTGTTTCCAATTTGATCAATGGGATTTCCTTTTTATTTATCTCAGCACTGATGACATGCTTTGGTGGGGAAGTGGTGGTGGTAGTGGTGGATGCTGGATAAGAGATTGGAGTCGCAGCTGGCGCCGGAGTATCCTTCTTGGCAGCTGAGATGGATTCAACCTTGGACGATTGAGCACCACTGTATGGAATACTGGCGGTCTTATCCAAATTTAACACTTTATCCTTGACATCGGAGATTGATTTGATACTGTTGTTAGTGAAGTCGAACAATTCATCTCTGTGGTTCACTAAATAAGAACCTAAATCTAAGGCATTCTCTGCCAATGGAACATAATCAATGAAGAAATCTTGCACAGTGTCGTCCTTCAATGCAATTGCAGTGGCACCAGTGTAGAAAACAGTGGTCCAGAAACCAAGTTTAAACACAAATCTTCTAATTGGGTGGGACTTCTTCACTGGCTTTGTTGGAGCAACAGTAGAGGATTGGAATCTGAATTGAGACTTTGACAATTGGAAACCTCTTCTGGCAAAGTTTTGTCTAGCTGAAGCTCTATACATCATGATGGATCTCTTGAATTTATCGAAAAAAAAACACGAGCAATTAACAATTCTTCACAGGTGTAGTTAATCAATGGTATTCTTGTGTTTGTTTGTCCCTTAGTTAAAACCACCACCACCCATTTCTTTCCAGTCGTGTTTTCCTCCTTTTTAATTTCGATCAGCGAAGTTTCAATTGGAGGAGAAAACGAAGGGGAAAGGGGGTCGTGGAATAACCATATGTCACGTGACACGATAGGATACAGTTTACTTTACAAACATGGATTTATATTAGATATATTCTATTAATACATGTGTTATATACTTTTAATGGACTTGATGGCATTATCCAGAATGGTCTTCTCATTCATTATCACTGTGTAAATGCATCTTTCTTCATGGGACAATTTTCTTTTCTTCAACGTCTTTTGAATCTCTGATGGAGTGGATTTATCAATGTGAGTGTAACTTGACGCTCTGTCATCGATCCAATCTAACAGCAATTGATCTGCCTTGCCGTTTTTCACTAATAAGTATTTCTTTATATTTTCATCTGATGGATCGTCGGCTAATTGGGAAATTTGGGAATTGTCAATGGTGAGTAAGTTAGCGATCGCATATGTGTATGGCGCAGGGGTACCGTCAAATGTAATCTTTGTACTCAATAACCATGATTCATCATCGTCGTCATCGTCATCGTCATCATCATCATCATCATCATCATCATCATCATCATCAGCATCATCATCATCATCATCATCATCATCATCATCATCATCATCATCATCATCATCATCATCATCATCATCATCATCATCATCATCATCATCATC